>JAJOOH010016924.1:0-32741 GCA_029582605.1 Solanum gracilifrons
CCCTCCCCCCCCCCCTCCCCTCCCCTCATCTTGTACGTGAATAACATCCTCTTACACCCCCCCCCCCCTCCCTGCCTCCTCTCTATCTCTGTCTCTCTTCAGGAAGAACAGGTGGCTTTATTTCTGTCACTTTGATGTAATTTATTTTATTAAAGATGGTATGTTCTAAAATGAAGAAATATAGAGGATGTGTGAATGCAATGGGAAATGGAAAAGCACTTGTAGCCTTACTTCCCAGTTCCCTGATTAGAAAAGTGTGATTTTACATCTCTATCATTATGTTTCTTCTTTCTTTTCAATGTATGCATATGTAGTGTCTGTTGAGCAGTCATTTCTACAAGTCGGATGAAGAGGTTTCGGGTGATTTGTAGCAGTGAAGTTCGTGTCTGTATATGTATTAGTTAGTTCCTGCTTTAGCGCCTTGCTTCCATGGACAACTGAAGGCAACATGGAGGCTGTAAGTGGTGACAATGGGGGAAAAATTTATAACTCTATCAAGGTTTGAGTTGAGTGTATTTAATCGCGCCTGCTTTTAATTGTGACTTCTTGATCGCGTAATGTAGTAATCTGTTCCAAAGATCAAATAGCTGCAACAGGAATGACTAAAGTAAGGTAAAAAAAGAGTAATGATATCTTTTTGGATCCTTAATTAGCTGCCTTTAGTTGTATTCGAATCTATTGCAGCCTTTAGAGCATGAGTATCGAACAAATATATATATATTAGTACTATAATCTTGCTCATTTACATGCACTTAACACTAGGTCAAGTGTTTGGGTTTTGGACCAGCAGAGAGTAGAAGTTTAATCGAACTTAGAGATTGACCAATTTTGCATCGTCCAAAGAAGCTAAAATGTCTGGCTCTGGTTTCCTCGTGTAGTTGGTACATAGCCCTATGCACTATCTGTTATGGCAGCAATCTGCGTAATTCTTACGTTTTCTAACTATATATTTTAGGGGCGGAGTAAAATTTATGGTATTTTCGTGAGCGGCTTGAACCAATCCATTTTAAATAGATGAGTTATTCCATCATTTAAAAGTGGGTCAAATATGGATTAATCATATGATCCATCATAAAATATGAACAATTTATGCATACTCATTCACAAACTGCAATTCCATTAAAATATACGGTATATTGATCCCTTTCTTGCACTTGTCAAACATTGTCTTAGATTTGCCTCGACTTCTATAATCTTGTCCACGTGCAAAAATCACCGTTCTGAACGTAATTCTATGCGATTTGAATACTCAATTGATAGTACTTTTAATATTGTTTATTTACTTAAAAATGTTAATTAGATTGTAGACTCAATTGAATAATGTCCTTTCCATTCTTGGGGTCTGAGTATCAAACAGTAACGAGTTTATGCTATTTGAAGGTTTTCCATCCTATTACTTTTCCAAGAAATGGACTGGTTTAACCTGTATTTAATTTATATGGGGTAGGGAGACTTCGGTAGACCTTCTATTAAGAAAAGATGTAATTAATGGAAGAAACTACTCCCTCCGTCTCATTTTATATGTCACTCTTTTTTATAAATAGTTGATCCATAATACTTGTGATTTCATAAAATCAATACATATATTAGTATATTGTTCCTTTTTTATCCTTATGAGTTATTAGCATTGAAAACAAGAAATTTGACCAACTTAGAAAAGTTATGTAAATGATTCATGTTCATTGGTTAAATTAATTAATCAAAATAAATTAATTCATATTCATTGATTGAAAACTTGAGTTCCAAAAAAATTAAATAAGGATAGAAGGGTAAAGTTACATCATTTCTTAATGCAAGTGCAAAGTAAAAAGGTGACATATAAAATGGGACGGAGGGAATATAAGAAAGAAAAAGAGATATAAAATAGTACTCCCTCCATTTCATAATAATTGAATTGTTGAGACATTTTCCATTGTTTAAATTAACTTAATTGTTCAATTTTCAAGACTACTTTTAGAATTTTTTTTCCAATTTTACCCTTCATTAGTTAGTATTATAATTAGTTATTAATTAATTTTTAGTTATTTTAATCATAATTTTGATAATAATTAATAAGGGTAAAAATGGAAAGTTAAACCTAATTTATGTCTTAATCTTATTTTCTGAAAGGGTGTGAAACACCTTAACAATTCAATTAATATGAAATGGACGGAGTAATGTACAAAATACGTGTAGCAAATGATATTAATATACATTTAGAAGAGAAAAAAAAAACTATGTGATACCTAAATCATATTACTAGCAGTATGACAATATATAGTTGACTATTTATTAATCGTATATCTAATTTTCAACCTCCATATCTTTTTATCCTAGTAGCTTGTTTAGTCAAATATTTAAATTAGAAATATTGGGAAATAGCAATTTAATAGTTAACTAATCAATTTAATTTTTTTTATTGATAAATAAAACAACACTTGTGTATGTATTTTTTAAAAATAAAATGGCCAAACACCAAACCACTATAACACTTCTTCCGTTCATTTTAAAATAAAAATAAAAATTAGATATTCAAAAATTATAAAAAAAAAAATTGTAATTCTTTAACATAACAATATAATAAAAAAGTATATCGTAAAATTTTAGTCAATTTTTTTATTATTTAATTTTAAAAAAGGAAATCATAATAACTAAAAATGGACGATGCGAGTAATAATAAGGACTATTGAGGACTACCCCTTCATTCATAACGAGTGTTATGATCAAATAAAAACCAGCCCAAAACAAAAACTTTGGGAGTGTGGACGAGAGAAGGTTAGCACGGTTCCTCGGGTGAATTGTTTGACTGAGACAATACAGTACAGTAGCGACGATACTACCGAAGCTAAAGTCCCCATTCATTTTTGCAACGGCCGTAACGTCTCCACTCAATTTTACACGACAGACACGTCCTTGTTTCAAAACTCATTATTCTTGTTACGTGGAACTCCCTCTTTATTTTCCTTTTTATTTATTTATACTTAAAAAAAAAAATACATTTTTTAAAATTTATTTGAATATATATTTTGATATTATAATTTTAAAAAGATGTAAAATGTACCAAAAAAGAAAACAACAGATTGCATATATCTATGTTTGTCCCGTCCATGTTAGTAAAAAATAACTTTAAAAGAAGCTTCCGTCGTTTACTCCCATAAACAAACCCCCCGCCCCCTTTTTCTCCATTAGAAAATCCAGCAGAGCTAGTGTCAGATAGAGCAATGGCGGGTGAAGAAGAGAGTTCACTGGACGGAGGAACCTATTCAGAACTACTATTTGCCGACGACGATGATGGCCTAGCAGGATGTTTCAATTTCACTACTTCATCTTCCCCAAAAATGCTCTGTTTTGGTACTGATGCTCCTGTACTTGAAACTTGTTCTGTACAAACACCAGAACAAAAAACCCCAAAATCTGAACTCACATGCAGTGGAGATTCACCATCTGCTTGTTCAAGTAGCAACATCAGCAAGCCTAACAACTCCAATGTATGTAAGCATTTTAATTTTGTTTATTTTTTAGAGTTGGTTTTTTGGGTTTGTGGATTATTTGTCTTTTGTGCAGAAAAAGCGAAATGGGGCAGAGAAAGAATCGGTTGAAAAAATAAAAGGTGGAAATCAGAGAAATTGCAAGAGGACAAAGATGGTAGAAAATTCAAATGTGACAACTCATGCAAAGGTCAGAAAACAGATGAGTCACAAATTTTGCATCTCAATTTCTTCTTTGTAATTTTAAACAATAATAAAATAATTGCAGGTTAAGAAAGAGAAGCTTGGTGAAAGAATCACAGCATTACAACAACTTGTATCTCCCTTTGGCAAGGTTCATTTGAATTCCTGTGTAATTAATTTTGGTAAGTGATATTAATATGGTGACATTAAAATGGATGTGAAAGTGCAGACAGATACAGCATCAGTGCTACATGAAGCGATGGGATATATCAGGTTTTTGCACGATCAGGTTCACGTCTTGTGTTCTCCTTACTTGCAGCGCCAGAGTCAGAGCCAGAGACAGCCTCCCTCTTTACGTGTAAGTACTTTCATTTTGATTTTTGACCAATTCACTTTTCACTAAAAAGTCCTCTCTTTTACTACTGGACTAGTTACTAGTACAACAACCTCCCTTTCCTTTCGGGCCTCCCTTTTTATTGTCTTGGAGTTAAGAATGTGAAATTTTCATCATTTTTAAATAGAATGAAATTATTTCACAAAAAAAGTGAATAGTAGGAGTAACTTTTTTTGGCCAAACTTGTACCAAGTGACGAGGGTGTTTTACGTAAAATTAAGTTTGCGTATTTGGTTATTTTAACTAACTTTCAATTGACATGACCACAATTAAACTTATAATAATATATATTTACGGTGTAACCTAGTAGTAAATAAAATGAATTGTGACCATGACCTCTTATGGTAGAGGTAGCCATGAGTTAATTTCTTTTTATTTTTTCTTTATTACTCAATACATATCATGATGAGAAGAGGTAACAGGTACCTTGCAAAAATAGTTAAGGTGCACCCGAGCTCAGTCTAGACACCCTGAACAACAGATAAATACATATGTAATTTAATTATTTTTTAACATGTTATAAATTAATATGACACAGGAGGGCGGAGAAACGGAAAATGAGGTGTTGCTGAGGAGCAAAGGACTTTGTCTAGTCCCAGTAGAGCTGACTGTCCATGTAGCTGATACTACTCTCAACGGCGCTGATTTTTGGTCACCTGCCGCCATGATGAACAATAATATTACCCAATGAACAATCCCTTTGCTCTCATTTTTCTTGTTTTGGTGGGTTGATGTATTGTAGCCCCCATTTTTGGATGTAAAAACTAAAAAGACATGATCAAAACCAGTAGGTAGCAGCAGGTTTGAAACGTAACACTGCTGGGTGTTGGAAATTGCACAACTTCTGGGGAAATGGAAAAGTGTTACTCTTTTCAGTTCGAAGGGGATTCGTGGACTCCATTCCTCTTGTCTTTAATTAATTCTTGTTTCCCTAGTTATAATGTTAAAAGTGGTATAATTAATCCTATAGCATCATGGAGGAATGATTTTGTAGTGCTTAATAAATTCAGTTTTAATTTTAAGTCATTTCTATAAGAAATGATTTTATTTTGACACTTAAAAGTTTCTTAGGTCATAAGATATCATTTTTTCTATAAACACCAGGGGTAAGATAAATTATTCCTATCATATTACTCCTTAGTTTCATAAAATCACTAATTAAATGATGAAAAAACGTAATTAGAAGGTGCCCGGGTAGAAATCTAGTGAAAATCGTTCAGAATCGAGTTTAGAATGATAAAATCACAATTGGGAAATATAGCACCCACCTCAATATAGATGAAAAGCCATTTTTTTATTAAACATTAAAGTAGTCGTAATAAATTTGGTTGATAAATAAATTTGATAAAAAATAATGAATTTGATGAATATAAATGATAAAGTAGGAATTGATTTAAAGTAATAAATAATAAAATTTTAAAAGTAATGATATGATTATAAATTTTATTTATATATGAAATAACATGGAATTGTTTTAATAAAATATAAACTTGTGGGCCAATTTTTATATTTAAAAATTCCAAATCATGATATAAAATTCTAAACAGTGATTTTTGGAGAATGGTTGAAGCGATGTGTTTTCAACGCACTATGTACATTAACCATAATGTAAATATCTTTTGAGTTAATTTTGAATAGAAGATATATTAATTAGAATATAATATTTTTTGAGTTAATTTTGAGCACAAAATATATTAACTATAATGTTATATCTTTTGAGTTCATTTCGAACATAGGATAATCGAAAAGGTTTAAGATGGATCATTGGTGGATTATGCATTGATCATCCAGAAATATAATTCTTGTTACCACGTTAATTCTTGGAATGAAATGAGTGCACATAGTATGTAACGAATATATAATATTTATATAAAGAGCTCAGTGAGTATGCCTTAAATATGTCCTTTTCCAAAAAGGAAAAAGAAAAATGGTGGTTTGAATTAAGCGATTTGATTTTTGTGGGCTTTTTATATTAATTTTTAGCGTAATATTCTTAAAGACATGCATTTATCTTTATATAATAATGATATTATTCACAATCATAAGAATTTAATAAAAATGTTAACCATATATTTGTGATATATTACCTTAGATATTATTGTAAAAAAATAATTTAACGGTACAGAGATTTGCGCATTTTATCTCAAAGTTCTAAACTTCGGTTAAAAAGTATATTATATTCTAATATAATTTATTTATTTTTACTTCTTTCCCCTCATAATCTTCAATATTATCTATGTGAAAAAAAAATTGTTCTTAAATTCTTTCTTGGGCCTCAAATGTTTTAGGATCTAAAATCAAGGTTGTACTAGTTTCATTTTTGAGAAGGTGTATATATGTAATTTCTATTATATAAAAGACCAATAAAAGATAGTAAGTTTAACTTCATTTATGAATAAAATAATAATTGTATAATTTATCGTCCAAATGAAAATCTAGAAAACTCCATATTTTTTCTTACTTTTTTTTGGTTAACTTCTAACAAACAATGAAGGTTAAAATACAAATCAAGTCCATAAGAATATTTTTGTTATTGTGTTAAAATGAAGTATGTCTATTGGTAACTTCTGACAAACAATAATAAATGTTAAGCTTGTTGGAGATGTTTTAGAAAGAATTTTAAACTAATTTAAAATAAAATATACTTGAGTAGTTAATTTTTTGTTCCTACAAAAATAAGATTAAACATATTTTTAGTATTATGTTATATAATATGACCACTGTTAAGTGTGTATCTTGATTAAAATAGTCTTAAAAATGATGTATCAATATTTTTTTATTTAATTTAAAGAAAATTTCAAATTTAATGACTAAAAGGAAAAGCAATGTTTGACTATCAAGAAATTATTAATTTGATAATATATTTATCGAACGATTAAAAAATATATTAATTTTTCGTTTCCATGTACAATGGGACATTTTTTAAATATCAAATATGATAAACTATTTAACAGAGGTAAATTGAAGAAAAAAAAAAAGCATAATATTCAAATTATGAAGAATATTAAAAATAAACTAAAGAAAAATGAGGAGTCAAACGACAAGGGGGGCTATGTTGAGAAATATGAAGGAAGAAAAAAACTAAAAAATAAATAAAGGGAAAAAATTGGGAAAAGAAAAACAAGTATATTGGTTATTTTGTGGGGGTAAGATTCAAAATTTTCTCTTAGGTAAAATTGCATATTGGTCCATTCGGTTCAATTTTAAAGTATATCGGTTCGACTTATTGGTTATCGATTATCGATTCGTAGACATGCTAAATCTTATAGAACAATTAATATATGAACTTATCGGGTATCAATTAATTAATTATTGATCGTTATCGATTTAACATTGAGATTTGAGTTTGACACACAAAAAATCATTGATAATCACTTAAAAACAAGGTGACAAACCAAATGAACCATGTACATGAGTTGACAAATTGCATTTTGCTTAAAAGTAAACACCGACATATTGTAAAATAATCGAAAGTTTGAGACAATAAAAAATAAAAGAATGAAACTAAACCCTAAGTCACGAACTCTATATATAGAATGATATTAATATAATTTATTAATTTACTATCGAGTTATCAGTTAACCAATCAAGAAAAAAGCTGAAGCCGTTAAGAATGGATAAACCAATAATAAAAAAAAATCAAAACCATTACCGAAATTAATAAACCAATAACTCATTACTGATAGATCGATATTTTTTTTTCCGATTTGAATTATTGGTTTTGATTCGATTTTAAACAACTCTACTTTTGCAGCATGATATTTTGAGTTCAGTATCAATTTTTTTTATTAATGTAATTTAGAATTTAATATTGCGATAATTGTTATTATATGTAGAAATAAATTTGCTTTCATGATCCGTTGTTTTTATTGTTGTGGAATTAGAAATAAACTTTTTAATAAATACTTTCAATATTAAAATCAAAATAAAGAAAAAAATTAAATTTCTACTACAACAAAGCAAACCACAAACAAATTATATTTGAGCTGAAGTGACAGAAATTTGAAAGGCTTTGAAACAAGCTATATGAATTGGTTGATCAAGAATTTGTACATTAGCGGATGCAAATATTATATTTATAAAGATAACTATATCGTGAAAAATAGATACCCCTTGCGAAAATATATGAAAATCAATGATTTTTCTTAAAGATATCAATAATTTATATATTCATCGAACATTAAATGTGCTAACTCACCATAATCTAATGCAATTTTCAATTTTCTTGCTACATAGAATTTCTTAAAATTCAGGTTTCCCAAGTTAGACGGTAAATGACGCATTGATATTGTATAAACATTTGAAACAAATTATAAAGTAATATATTGAAGAAAAAAGGGAGAAAATTTAATTTAGAAATGAATTGTCTTGAAAAGTAAAATATAACGTAACAAAGTTTTAATGTGCTTACGGTATCACATTCATTAGCTCTAATGATTACTTGTGCAATGTTTATCAATTGAAATTTTTTTTCCTATATATTATTGTAATTATAATATAATTTAAAAAAAAAAATCCATAATATTGTATCAATTATCAATTGGAAATAAATTTTCTATATATTAATATTATTGTAATTATAATATATAGATTTCAAAAAAGATATAAGTAATTTTTTCTATAATTTTTCTACATATTATTATAATTATAATATAATTAAAAAAAACCACAGCGTAAAAAAACAAACTTGAGGGAGACGCCTCAATCTTTAACCTTTTAGCGTAAAAATAAATAATTCTAACAAGAAGACATTCAAAATTCGATTAGCGTAAAAATAAAGCTTGAGGGAGACGCGTTTTAATGCGCAATTTCTTTAGTATAAAACAGTATAGTTAACTCATAATAATTTTAAGTTTCTATTATCAGCGTTTCAATTTCAATTCTCAGGAAATCGGAGATGAGCATGGAGGAACCCTCACGCTCTGCCAACTCCGGCTCCAATTCAAAACGAACCTCAAATTCCAACAATAGCAATCAAAGCAACAAGAAGAAGAAGACGAGTCAAAATACCCTAGGCATGGCCTGGGGTGCCAGTTCTCGCTCTGCTTCTCGTCCCGCCTTTAATAATGCACCTTTCTCCAATTTTGGCAGGCAAAATATTACTTATTTCCTTATTTGCACTAATTTTGCAAAGTTTTGTACATTATCTTGAATTTTTGTATACAATCTTGAATATTTATACACGATCTTGAAAATTAATTAGTTTTCAATTGATTTTTCAGTAAAGAAAATTCGTGTTGATCTTCTTATTGTGTCTTTTGAAAACTTTGATGTAGTTACATGGCCGTCAAGAATCAGAAGCTTCACGAGCAGTTTGAGGCGGAGGCATCAAGCACTTCTATCAGTGGTCCAAATTCTTCAAAACCTATATTTCAGGGCGTATCCATTTTTGTTGATGGATACACGGTTCCTTCCAGTCAGGTTTATTACATTATGGTTTCTTTCTGGTCTATTTCATGTGATTTTCTTGCCGGGGATTAATATGTTATGGTTGCTTCAAGACTTACGACTTAAAAGATCCTGACTTGAACTATGAATGATGCCGAATACTGTTTCATCAATAAAAAACTTCTCTAACTTTTGAATTGGGAGACTAACGATTACTTGTATTCTTGTAAGGAGTTCATTTCAGTCTGCATGTAAACCCGTATTCAAACATCCATCTTCATTGTAATCAATACCTTGACTATATAGCTATCGTATTCTTTTCTGTTCGTCACTGGATTTTCTCAGATGGAAGATTAGGTTGCTTCTCTTGTAGTTTATTGATTTCAACTATATCTTTCCAGGAACTTCGAGGATATATGTTGAAGCATGGAGGCCATTTTGAAAATTATTTTTCTAGGCGTCGTGTTACTCATATAATATGTAGTAATCTTCCTGACAGTAAGGTCAAGAATTTAAGGTCAGCTGTAAAACCAAGTTCAATCAGTTTCTTATTTTGTATCTCTGCTGAAAGTAGAAGTTGTGATTATTTTAAGATTGGTTTGAATTTGATATAGGTCCTTTAGCAGGGGACTTCCAGTTGTCAAACCCACATGGGTGTTGGATTCTGTAGCTGCAAATAAGCTTCTGAATTGTAAGTTTATATTTCTATGACTTGATTTTTAATGCAAACCAGCAGGTTGTCCACTTGTTTACTCTTATGAGCTCTTCTATCATTGCTTTGTTGTTTTCAGGGGTTCCTTATCAGCTTGATCAGCTTGCAAGTGAAGTTAATAACCAGCCTAAGCTATCTGCGTTCTTCACAAAAAACATTGCTTGCAATGATGATACAACAACATGTTCAACTATCCAAGCCAAATCTAGAGTTGGGAGCCCATTGTCATATTCTGGACCAATTGAAGATCCTATATCATTTGAAGAGTGGCAATCTGCAGAAGATTTGGAGCCTTGTGCTCTACAATCTAAAGATCTAGTGCAAACAAACTACAATGTAGATAGAGTTGAGGAGTCAAGTTGTAGCATAGCAATGCAAGAACTGAGTGATGCTGCAAGTGGAGATGGAAGCCAAGCTCCATTTTCAGCACCTTCCAGTCCTCATAACAATGCATCAGTTTGCGAATGGATGAATGATCCCGTTAACGCGGGTCCATCAAATTTAAAGATTCATAAGTCTCCTAATCAGCAACATTCAACTTTAGTTGATGCTAATTTTGTGGAAAATTACTTTAAGGTACATATGTTGCTATCTTGATATTGGCTTTGCTCTTGCTAGAACATCTTGTATTTATCTCCCTCAAAGAAGCAAAAAAAGAAAAAACAACAAAAAAATGATTGTAATGAACAATATCTACTCTCAAGTTTATTTTTCTTTTTTCCTTATTGCTAGAGGCGCTGGAAAGTTAGTTTATATTGTTATCATTGTTAAGTTAATTATCATCACATATTACAACACCTCTCTGCAAATATAGCCTGGATTTTGGAGCTCACATGTAAATTTCAATGCGGACTAATAAGTCTGAAAATGGGTTTACGAAGTCGATTTTGAAAGATGTGTTAAGACTAAACATCCAACCTGGACTTTGAGGCAATGGGTCAAGTAACTTAGGATGAACTCCCCAGGATGCCCTTTACACAAACGACGTGGGATGTAGTACACACACAATATATATATGGGATGTTATGTATCTCCAACACCTTTGATAGGTGAAATGCCAGCGCATGCTATGTTTATCCTAATAGGGCACCAAAGAGGGGCCTTTCATGTGCAAAAAGCTTTTGCTCAAAGGATAGACAAGGCTGAGCTCATAAAGAAAAACATATTAAAGGGTGATATGACATTGGTATTCTTTTTCACAACAATTGCCAAAACAGTATCCACATGCACATAGCAACCGTCTCTTTTTGGGTTAAAATTTCCTTTAACTACTGACCATTATCAACTTACTTTATGCTTTTGCTTCTGCTGTTGCTGGATATGGGATGACAAAATGATGGACCTTTCAAGATTGTGGAAGATCTAATCTTAATTCTTTTTTTTTTAGTTGAGAAAAAACCGAATACCAAGAATCAACAGCCAACTCATCATACCTAGATATTGTGTTGCTTATATTACTACTATTAAATTCTTGGCATCCATATTTTCTTGGGCCTTCTGATGCGATGAGACTGCTTGCTTTTGCTTGTGGATCTGTTATTTTGAATTTGTTTATTTGCAGCTATTGCATTGTATAACTAATATATATATAAATGTATGTGCACATTGATAAGTAATTGCATATCAAATACTAAAAGCACCTTGTGACAAAGTGGTTGACGTATTCCTCGTGTGCTTTTGCCTTCAGCATTCGAGGTTGCATTTCATTGGCACCTGGAGAAACCGGTATCGTAAACGATTTCCTATCTTCCCTGGTGGGTTTAGATGCACAAGTTCAGGCCCTAGTTCTTCAGCAACAGCAAATAAGACAATGATTATTCATGTGGATATGGTAATTTCTGCTTCGATGGTCTAGAAACTTGACTTGTCCTCTTTATGTTGTTGTGACTGCGTCTATGTTCTGGCTCTCCTCCCTTCTCACTCTCCTTGATCTAAAGGAATCTCATATATATGTTATACTACCTGTCTCTGTAGATTATTCTCTGTACTAAAACAATCAGTTCAACTTTGCTTGTTCAGGATTGCTTTTTTGTGTCTGTGGTCATTAGGAATCGCCCCGAGTTGAAGGATAAACCTGTTGCCATTTGCCATTCAGATAATCCACGCGGAACAGCTGAAATATCTTCAGCGAATTATCCTGCTAGGGGTTATGGTCAGTCTTTCAGTCAGTAATTCAATCTTTTCTTAAATATTATCCTGTGTTCGAAATTTGATCGTCATTCAAGCTTATTTCTCATAGGAGTTAAAGCTGGAATGTTTGTCAGAGATGCCAAGTCATGTTGCCCTCATCTAGTAATTCTTTCTTATGACTTCGAGGCTTATGAAGAGGTGGTCATGATATTTCAGTTTATTCATCTTGTTCTTTTTCCCCTTTCAATTGAATTCTTTTGTATTTGGATATCGAGTCCTATAAAATCTGATTTCATTTGCAGGTTGCTGATCGCTTTTATAACATATTGCACAAGTACTGCAACAAAGTGCAGGTATGGCCTCAAAACTGCTTGTTGAACAACTTCGTGATGTTCTTTTCTCTTGATTGATAATTGCTACTGAATGCAGGCCGTAAGTTGTGATGAAGCATTTTTAGATGCCACTGATTCTGGAGTAGAGGACATTCAAACTTTTGTCTCAGTGATCAGAGAGGAGATTCTTGATGCGACAGGCTGTACTGCTAGTGCTGGTATTGCTGGGAATATGCTTATGGCGCGTCTTGCTACTAGGATTGCAAAACCAGATGGGCAGTGTTACATCCCTGCTGAGAAGGTAGCTTATTTCGAGCTGTCTTTTTGATGTATGAAGAGGGGGCAGAACTTATGTTTTGATCTTTGTCATCTAAATATGTGCATCTTCTATTGTATTACAAAATACAATTTTGCTGCTACATCTTTATCGGTTACATGTCATTGCTTTCTCTTTAACTATTTGTAGTTAATCTCTTCTTACCCGATAGTCCGCTAGGCATTTTAAATTTGCACGTACTTCTAGAAAGGACATGTCTGCAAGTCAAATCAGATTTTATTGGCTCCACTGTCATAAAGCGAAGTTTCTGCCAGGGCTTCTCCATGCCCTTGCCACGTGAGCTGTTTCTCCATTGCCACACGAGGCTTTTTTTGGTTCACTTTGTTTATGTCCATCCTGTTCAAGCATGATTACCTTTTCCGCTGCAAGAATCTGGAGTTAGATGGAAATCAACATGAATTCTTGAATTATTTTACTAATTTTTGAAAATAAATTACAACTTTCTTATTACCATATAAAAATGTAAAACAATCTGCGAATATTTTATGAAGGATAAGTCCCAGAATAGGGCTATTTTGATAACTTAGTTTTGTCCCATCACGGATACTATTCTATATCAAACACATTTCTCTTGTTTTTACATCTTTGTTGATTTACTACTTCCTTTTTGATCATCTTATATTTTAGTGTCTACTGTATGTAGTGGCAGAAGAGGAAAACAAAGACTTGAAGATCATTTTAGAGAAGTGAAATAATTATTGTGCTGATTTATCTTGTTGGCTATATTAGGTGGAGGAGCACCTGTGTGAACTTCCAGTAAAAGCACTTCCTGGAATCGGTCACGTGTTGGAAGAGAAGTTGAACAGGAGACAAATCACAACTTGTGGGCAGCTGCGTATGATTTCCAAGGTTCTCATTGTTTAGTATTTGTTTCCTTCTGCAATATATTGGTAATTGCTCTTGCAGTTTTGATTTTCTATCTAATTATAGTTTGTTTACAACAAGCACTGTTCTGCATCTCTTTTGATCTGGTTTCCCTGAGATATGTTTCATGCTTGAAGAACCACTACAAGAGTATTTCATGAATCATTGAATCTCTTGCTACAGAGATCTTCTTGTTCATTGTATGTTTGCTAGTATATTTGTTTATAAAAATAATAAGTTAATGGTATTTATTTAAACTAGTAGCTGGAAGGTACTGCAAAATTGTATCAAGGGATATGCTTGTAAGAGTTCATAAGCAGAATTTCTCCCAAGCCGGGTGGCCTAGCATTTAGGAGAAGGAGTGACAACCTTGGAAACCAAGGATTGCAGTCTAGCATGGACGACACTAGTTGAATTATTCCGACCTTCCTACGCTATGGAAGGAGGAGGAAGGGGTTGTGGTGGTGTAGTGTTGTTTGATACCTAGGCCAGTGGGGGTTGCAGGTATTCAGTGGATTAATCTTCTTGTTTAGATGCCTTCTCCATCCAAAGCTCTCCATGAAACTATATTTTCCATTTCTTGTGAAAAAAGGTTTCAAGTTTAACAGGTAATCTCAACTATAGCTAAAAAATGAGGTTTGTTATTTTCATGCTGTCTGCTCGAGTCAGAGTCCTCTTTGCCACTTGTTCCCTAGTTTCATGGGCCCATGTTAAGTCTAGCATCCTTGGAACCTTCATTTACTAGAGCTGATGAAAAGGTACATTGTTTATTTAAGATAGCATTTACACCTATTTGGCTTACTCAGCTCCTGGAGTTTATTTCAACTAGTGATGTTTTGTTAAACTCATGGTTAAAATGTTCCCAAATGTATGATCATTCAATAAAATGAGAATATCTTGTCTAGTGGAAACTAAGATTAATCAGTGCTTAAGAAATTCCTTATTGGCATGGGGGTTGTT
The DNA here is from genome assembly GCA_029582605.1 of Solanum gracilifrons. Taxonomy (NCBI): domain Eukaryota; kingdom Viridiplantae; phylum Streptophyta; class Magnoliopsida; order Solanales; family Solanaceae; genus Solanum; species Solanum gracilifrons. Next base: position 14,768 of record JAJOOH010016924.1, read on the forward strand.
TCTTTTGAGAACGAAGTGTGTCGAACACATTACAGCACTTGTTTGTTCGTTGATTGGTTATCTTTTCTTAGAATTGCTCAAGACTTGTCTTATTGATTAAAGAAGTGATTTTTTTATTGGTGAATACTTTCATATTTTTTTTGCTGTTATTCAGCTGGTCGAGTGGGATGCTTTTCTCCTATCGATACACCAATTGTGGTGGCACAAAGAATGCTTTATATATGTGGCATGCCATGTTTTGGGGATGACATGCATTATACTCAATATTGGACTATATATATCTCCCACTCATTTGTTGTGTTTCCAGGAAACTCTCCAGAAGGACTTTGGTTCTAAAACTGGCAGTATGCTATGGAACTACAGTAGAGGGATAGATGACCGGTTGGTTGGCATGATACAGGTTAGGACCAACACAGAATGTCTTACTTTATTGCTTTTATTTGTAGGCTTTTCTTTTGGATTTTTGTCATAGTCACATAACTGACTCACGAACTCCCATTGACTCCTTTATTTCACTGTTTCTTATTGTTTTGAATATTGGAGACTTGCTTAATGATTGATGAGTGTTTATTTTGCCTCCTGTGCTTCTTGTTGCTTCTAACCTGCGTCATTGATTCTGGTGCCGATATAAGTATGTCTCTCAAGTGGTATTGTGTGTGTGCTTATATATTTATGATATTTTCAGAGCAAGTTTTCGTTCTGTTTCAGATGTAGTAAGTAGTACATATACACTTGCATCGTATTTCTGTAGAGGTCTTAAAAAGCTGTTCTAGTACCTGTCAAAATGAAGCAGATACTAGTTACATGTTTCGTGAATCTGCATCATGAAGTTTGTCATTTTGTTTATAATCAGTCATGCAGGTTCAAGCCAAATATATAAACTTCTTGATAACGTTTGCAGGAAAGCAAATCCATAGGTGCAGATGTTAACTGGGGCGTGAGGTTCAAGGATCTGAAAGACGTTAGATCCCCACTAAATATCATTGTTGTTTTGTCCCTTTGTACTAATGCTTATTGACAGTAAACACCTTCTCAATTCAGGTACAACATTTTCTGTTAAACCTTTCCAAGGAGGTTTCATTACGTTTGCAGGGGTGTGGAGTGATAGGGAGGAAGTTTACCTTAAAGGTCTCTCTGTTTTTTGCCTTATGAAGCCACTATTTTTTTATTGAGATTATAGTTCATTACTGAGAACTTTTAGCATAAACTAGTTGTATAGTTGGTTCTTATGCTGCTTTTGCACCTATATTTATCAATACAGATAAAGAAAAGAAAGGGTGATGCAGGGGAGCCAGTAAAGTATTTGGGCTGTGGTGTTTGTGATAACTTGAGCCATTCTGTCACGGTATTATATTTTCTGTGATAACCTCGTGCTCCGTGTTTTCTAACTGAAGAAATTTCTATTTCCTTTAATTGCATTATGCCACTTGTAGGTGCCATTGGCTACAGATAGTGTTGATGTGCTTGAGAGAATTGTTTCACAGCTTTTTACGACTTCACACGTGGGTAATTGCTTCCCCTATGTGAATGATACACTTTAAAATAAGGGTTCAAATCCGCACCTAAGAGTGTGGCCTAGTGGTTCAATGAACTGGGTGCAAACCTTGGAGATCAGGTTCAAATTCCAGCAAAGACAAAAAAACACTAGGTGATTTATTTCTAGGGTATCCAAAATGGAAATGGATTATCTTTAGAAATTTTAGCTGATCTCAATGATCTGGCAGAGAATGCTATTTGCATGAAACTTCAAAAACCTTATGTATAGCCTGAAAGGAAACTAAAAATATACTGGTGCAGCTCTGATGCTGATGAAACATTTAAGTGCAACTTTGGTGTTCTTTGGTTTCTGCATTAGTGGCATTTCTCTTTTCACTTAATTTTTAGACGAATCAGAATCAATCGAGTCATGGTGACCAAAAATTTTCTCTAAGGATGTTAGAATTCCCTTTGGACCAAGTGAATTTAGAGTAAGAAACTTAGATTTTTCTTCCACATCAACCATTTCTTTGTTCCGCAACAACAAAAACATACACAGTGTGATCTCAGTATGACTTGTAGTCTACCCTGTTTTCTTCTTCTAATATAAATACTGTTTTGACTATTGCTTTGCAGATGTGGAGGACATACGAGGCATGGGATTGCAGGTCTCAAAGCTTGAAACTGCAGATAGTTCCAAGCAAGGTCTTTTCTTTGCGTTTCATATATCTCTCTATGCCAGTTATGATGGCGACAGTATATCATTTATGAACTGGCTTTTCTACTAATTTCATTGACATAAATCCAGGCAAAGAGAGATACTCCATCAGATCTTGGCTCACTGCTCCCTCTACTAAGACCAATAACCAAAACAGAAGCAGTAGTCATGAGAAAGGTGCTGATGCTGGTTTGACTTCTTCACTTATTTTCATTGGCTTGTCCAAATATTTATTGTCTCTAGTCATGCCTATTGCTTGATAGAAATATTTCCAACACACTTAAACTGGTACTGAAACTCTATTGTGGTTCCTTCCACTGGCTGTGTTCTAGCTCATGAAAAGTGGTAGACCTTTTAAAGGAATCTCTTTAATTTGTGTGTCCGAAAAATACTTGAGGACATCATAATTGTTTATTTTAGATTGTTTCCTTTCTCTGTTTATCATAATTGAAATATATTTTTTAATGTTTCTGTTAAAAAGTTATTATGATGGTCTTATGTTGTTTCTTCATGTCAATTTATTCCAACATCGATTCTGTGTTTTCAACAAGTTCTTACCTAAAACGTATCGTCTGAACTTGTATTGAGTTCATTTTCAACTGAAGACATGCTGGATGAGTCTGAATTCGATATGCTTCTCTGATATTGCAGCTAACAGTAAAAACAGTGTTGATGAACGCCAGGCTCAGTTGCAGGGTGATTCAAGTACACCTTTCATTGAAATGACTGCAGCGTCGCCCTCTGGTACTGCTGGAACTCTGCCTCCTATGAACGAACTTGATATAGGAGTTATAGAGTCTCTTCCTCTTGAGGTCTTTTCAGAAATTAATGACATGTATAATGGAAAATTGGTTCATTTTATTAATGAAAAGAGAAGCAAAGGTGAGGATGCATTCCTTTAATTTACAGAAGGCAGTTGGTTAACCCAATTAGCTTATACCTATATACCATTTTGTTACAAGATTTTGCCTCACTTCTCATATCTTTTAAATTAGGCGTATCAGGAAAAGAAAACATATCTTCTGTTTGCCCTGCTGCACCTGGTGAAGCTTTTGCTGCTCATGAGGTATCTTTAGTTTTTCTCCTCTTCTTGGGCGAGCTTAATATTTTTCCTGGTTTAATATTGGTGATGATGTTTATCTTGTTTCTACAACCTCATGGTGTTGATTCTGGTGGATATAATTGGAGCATCAGTATAATGAAGAGGAAATCCAAGTGGTCTCTTATCCTAATAAGCTTTTTGCTGATATGAAAAGTGAGACACTGTCTGATGCTAGTGTACCAAATATGGACGTGGTTATTAATTCTCCTGTCTCAGGAGGCATCAGTCTAATGCCTTCTTCTCTAAGTCAAGTAGACACCTCAGTTTTTCAAGAATTGCCTGAGGAGTTGAGGACAGATATACTTGAACTCCTCCCTGCACACAGGAACACTGAAGCTTCACTAGATGCTTCCTTGGTCTGTGCTAATAATCAGAACTGTAGTCCTTCTATTTCAAGCATTGATTTGTGGGTTGGAAATCCACCTGAATGGATTGACATATTCAAAGCCAGCAATTGTCAGATTTTGTGCGTTTTGGCAGAGATGTATCAAAGAGCAGGGGCAAAGAAACAGTTATCTTCTGTACTGCAGAGGACTATGGCTCAGATTTACATTCTCCCTGATGTCGGTACTGATGGATGGGATGAGGCTGTTAGTTGCTTATGCGAGCTTATCAAGCAGTATCTAAAATTAAAAATTTCAACTGATATTGAAGAGGTTTACATATGTTCTTGTCGTTTAAGAAGGTATGTACCAGAGACTAGACGTATCTGCAGTATGTGTTCATTTTCTTCTGCACATATATTTTCTTGGCACTTGCTTCTGAATTTCTAGTACTCTTTGCGATCTTAAATTTCTTTCTTGATGCTATTGTATTCCTTTCATCCTTGGAATCTTGAAGTAGAAACTCAATGTGGTGTTATTTATACATGCAGAACCCAAGGTGATGAGGAAATTAGACTGCCACGAAGTGTAGTTTTCCAAGTAAATATTTTGATAAGATTTCTCAAGTAAAATTTTGAAGGACACATACTGGCAGACTTGCGGTCTTTGCTGTATTACACAATGACTACACCTCAATCTGAAACAACTTGGGGTCGGCTATATGAATCCTCACCTTTCTATTTAAGCTCAACTCATGTCATCATCATACCAAATAAAAATTCATTTCGTATAGTGATAACACTTTCTCTTTCTTAGCCCTCCGCCCCCCTTGTATAGTAAGGGCTACTTTGGGTGCGCGGCTTTCTCTTTATAGGGTGACTTGACTCAGCTTGATTAATGTAAAAAATAAATTAAATATATATAACAATAACAATCAATGGTATTAGAAGTTCTCTAACAAGTCTAAAGCCTATTCTCATCTAGTAGATATCATCTATATGGATTTTTTCTTCAATTGTATCCTATCTTTAGCTAAATCTCCATTGATTCCAAGAAATTGTAGGTCTTTCACGACAACTTCCTTCCATGTGATTTAGGTCTACCCTGTCATCCGTTTTAACATCCTCACTCAACATAATTGCACACCTACGTACTAGTGCATCATAATTGCACACCTATGTACTAGTGCATCATAATTACACACCTATGTACTACCATGACATCATCTCGAGCGACCTCTCTTTTTATCTTCATTGCATGCTATTTGCACCTTTTGGCAAGTGACCATTTTTAATCTTATCGAATATTGACTGCACATTCATTTTAAGAATCTGCATCTGTGCGACATTCATCCATGGATATGTTGGACTTAAGCAACTATCATATAACATTGTCGGTCTTATAGTTGTTCAGTAGAACTTACCTTTCACTTTGGCAGCCATCCTTTTACAACATAACACCTCAGTAACACATTTCCATTTCAACCATCCAGTTTTATTTTTATGAGTAACATCTTCATTTATTATTCCGTTCTCTTGAAACAACAAGTCTTGGTGTCTAAATTGTTTGTATTTGGGCACCACAATTTCGTCGAGTCTCACCTCAACTTTACTCTTCTAACTAAACTTGGTGCATATATTCACTTTTATTTCTATTTTACCGAAGATCCTTACTCTCTAAAAGGCTTCTCCATAGTTCATGCTTTTGGTTGACGCTCTCGCTGGTTTTGTTGATTCACACTATCATCAGCAAATAGCATCCACCATGGGACCTCATCTTTTATTGTGTGGGTTAGCTCAACCATAACTAGGATAAACAAATCGGGGCTCAATGTTGATCCCTAGTGTAGACCCACTGTTCCGAGGAACTCTTTTGTATTTGTATCTCCTACTATTATTCTCAAGTAAGTGATGACTCGTTAATACATGTCCTTTATGACATTGATATATTTAATGTGAAATTCCTTTCTTTTCCCTCACCCATCGAAGGACCTTTTGTGGTACTCTTGTCATATGCTTGCTCCTTCCACAATAAATAAATAAATATAAAGAAGTATGTTGTTAAATGTAAGTATTAGCACAGGAGACAGGGCTTCTCCTGTCGTTTACCTTCAAACAGGGGGACATTCCCCACAACAGCTGGTGAGGAAGATTAACTGGAGGGACTCTTGAAAACTGTCTTTCCAACTTCTTCTTCTTTTTTGTCATTTTTTGTGGTGCTTTTGGTAAATACCTTGTCTAGCACAATGATGACATCTCATCAATATTTTTATTGTTTGGATATTTTGGATTCCTTTTGCATTGTTTTTTTAAAAAAATTTAAAATAATACTATTTACCTCTTTTACTGCAAGCAGTAGCACAAATAAATATGGGAAGTGTAACAGGGAAAATGCATTTGTGATTTGTTATGAATGAAGACTGGGTCTGACATTATTGAGATTGTGATAACAGGTTAACTGCAAGGTCAAAAGTTTTCGTAGAAGTTTACAACAACTTGCTTCCACATTTTCAGGTAACAATAAGTTGTTTCATTTATTTTCTTGTTGAGATGTGTATCCATATATAATGTTTTATAAAGAAAAATATGGTTCGGATGATCTTCTTCTCAAACCTGTCTTTCCGACTCTTAGTGGAAATTATGAAATTTAGCTATACTGGAAGCAAATATGTTTGCTGGCTGTCGGCCTTGCAAGATTAAGCACATGATACTGGTTTAGGTCCCTTTATGGTTTTTGCTTATAGTTACAGTCTGCAATGGTATCACGTTGTAAACTGTTTTCCCTTGTTTACGGCATGTTACCAAAAGAATGATATGACTCGTATGCATTGTTGAAAGAATTTCTACTAGATATTGATTTAACCATATTTGCAGAAAACAGGGCAGGCTGTCCTGCTGTTCTTGTTAACCCATTAATTGATATGGTTTCTTCTAGATTCTTTCTATCATTCTAGGGAGTTTTACTTCTTAAGAGTTGTTTAACTTTTTAACAATAGAGGGTGATGATATTGCGTAAGAATGCTGTGTGCGGGATTACAATCTTGCAGACTGCAGTAGTTACAATACATTGTGATACTTCATTTATGAATATTGGAAAATGTTATTGAAGTCTACCCATCTAGATTGTTATATGGGTGGCCAGTTCCCCACCATATCTGGTACTGGTGTTGGATGCTGACTATCCTCTTTTTTGCCAAACCCATCAAAAACTCCTTCAAGTCTGCAAATAGGGAGTAACCAATCTGTTGGTCTGCTGACATATGTTGCATGGAAAATTGTTCCAATCTTTCAGTTAACAAGTGTGTTGAAGTCCACATTGGCTGTGGGGAGGGAAAGTTGGTCTCTTTATATGGTCTGGGGCAATCCTCACCTCATGAGCTAACTTTTTTAAGTTGAGTTTTGCCGAGGTATCGGAGCAGAAAGAATTAAGTAACTAAAAATGTGCTTTGTGTAACAACTTAGCTTTAAGATGAGATGATAACATACTACATCATGGTAGTAGATCGCCCATCCTAATTTTTGGTTTACCCGATGTTAGGCCCCCAACTTGTGTTGTCCACGCTCCAAATGTTCAATCCTGGGCATGCGAGGGGGTGTGGAAGTCCCACATCGGTTGTGTGAGGAAAAAATCTCGTTATATGGTCTTAGGCAATCCTCACCTCACGAGCTTGATTTTGGGGTAGAGCTAGGCCCAAAGTTCATTATCAAAGCGGTTGCACAGGTGTTTCTGTTCTTCTTAAGTATGTTATGGTCTCACTGTGTACGTCAATTAGTTTATTCCTTTTCCCTTTGTAATATAAGGGTGTCAAGCAATGTTGTGAAAGGCCCTCACCTTTCGCCTTTGGCGACAAGGCGAGGCACTATCGCCTATCTGCAGCGAGGCGAGGCAATTTGAAAATGGCGAGCTATGGCGACGAAAAGGTGATGGCGAGGCGAGGCTACTGGCTTTGCATTTTTAAAAAAATTATTTTTTAAGGTCTTATTTAATAATTAAAAGCCAAAATTAGGGTTTTTTTTGGGTATTTTTGCAAACTTTCACCTTCGCGACCTTCGCTCTTCTTCTCCTCAGTCGCGACCCCTTCGAGTCGAGAGTCAAGCTTCTTCGCGACTGCTGCCAGGTACGAGACGAGACCTCCTCTTTTCTTCTTCTTCAGTTCTTCTCTTCTTCTTCGCGACCTCCTTTTCACTGTGCTCTGTTTTCCAGTGGTAATGTAGTAGTGACCTGAGTCCCCTGTTTTCAGTTGTAGTGAACTGAGTGCTCTGTTCTGTTGCAGTGCCACTGCTCACTGAAATCTGCCTATATTTTTTTTTTTTAAAATTTAATGCTTCTATAATATTTCTTCCCTATGTAATTTAGCTTATACTAATTAATATAGTATTTAGAGTTCTAGTATTGCTTTTAGAGTTTTAGAGTTCTAGTATTGCTTGTCAATTGTTGTCTTATGAATTATTGAGTCATTCAAGTTCTACACTTTTAGTATCTACTATTAGTTTTTGAATTGAAATATTTGCTAATATATGTTATTGCTATTAAGATTTTGGATATTTATATACGCAATTAAAATTTTAATTTTTTGGCATTAATTGGTGCCTTAATTCACAAAGGCGAGCGCCTCGCCGCTCGCCTCGCCCTTGTCGCCTTTTGTCGCCTTTCGCCGTCCAAAACACTGGTGTCAAGTTAAGTAGTTAAATACTGCATTGATAGGATTCCAGGGCTGTTCTGATTGGAGTTGTCTTTGCAGCTAAATAGCTTCCTTTGGTCCTCCTTTTTAATTAGTAACTGTAGGCTTTTAGTTGCAAACCCAGTTAAACTTTAGATGATACTTAAAATTTTAATTGTAGTTAAAATCTATTTTTTGATAGTGGTTAAGAAGACTTGCTTAAAAAGGTAAAAGTATAAAGTTAGGGCATCTTTTCGGATAAATTGTTCTTATATCTGGATGAGAGAAAATGTGAAGTAGCAATAAAATAAAATGAGTGTGACATCTTAGAATGTCTTTGAATTTGAAACTATTGGTTTAGTAAATAGCAATCTTTTCTTTACAATAACAAATTCAAGTTTAGAATCTACTTTAACAGTGAATTTGTGACCTAACCTGATCAACTTTTTATCTCAATTTGTAGGCATCGGTTAGTGAGAACTATGGTGGCAGCTTTTACATTGCTTCTGTGACGGAATGATGTGTGGCATGCCTTCTTTGCCAAGAAAAAGTGTCAGGTGCTCTATGCCTACAAGTCCACATTCTGCCTTCTCACTTGTTCTACTTGTAAACTGTGTATCGATGCAAAGGACCTCTTGTACAAGAACTCACACCTGGTTTAACAGAAGATCTTGTGAACTTTTGACAGTACCACATGATGTTAGACAAGCCCTGTTATCTTTGACGTCCAGTCTCCCAAGATAGTGCCTTTGGTTATGCATGTGAGTGCTTCTTCATTCTACACTAGCAATCTTTCTTTGAACTTCCTGGAACTAGTTTCTTAATGAGCATTTACTAAAAAAAGTGAAAACTCTATATCATCAATCTTGCTTTTGATTCCTTGAGAAATTTATTGACTATGTAAGTTCTCCTTCTTGATTTCTCTTCTTCCCCTCTGTTCATGTGTCTCAAAAGTACCTAGATCTGTCCTTAACTTTAGGAGATATTTCCTGATTTCTGAAGCTGTTAATTGCTGCTTTTGTTTTGTTGAAGATTTTGTAACATTCAAGTGGTCATTGTAAACCAAGAAGGTCATAGAGGGTATTTTTAATCCACATTCCATTTGTGATTTTTTGTATCTTCTTTTTATTTTCGTATGTTACTTGTAGTTCTCGCATCTTTCACTTATTTCCTCTTTAAGTTGAAATCTCATGTAGTGTGGGGGACCAGGTTAAAGTGATAGAGCTTGAGATCATCATGGTAGGTACCTGTGTGTTCCAGAAGTGTTATTTCCAATTTGTGTTATGTATACATTTGTCTTCCCTCTTGCTTGAAGTCAAGCGGGGCTTCATTCTTTGGATGGATAACGTTAGGTGAAATGAAGTCATGAACTGCTTGAATCAGTTAAACAATCTATTCATTTTTGTCTTAGGCTTACTTTGTGGAGGTCCAGATGGTCATTCAACTATGGTCTCTTTTATCAGAAAGCCACTCAATTTGATTTTTAACTCAAAAGTTACTCAACTATGAGTTTTTACTTACTAAGTCACTCTACCTATTTAATTGATTTTTTAAATTAAAATTCGCTTACATGAAATTTTTATTTCTAACCAAAACTTCAAAACATAAAAAAATGTCCATCTAAACCATTTAATGACCCGCCCACTTAGCCCAACCCACTAAAAACGTGATCGGGATCATTGAAATTATCATCCTCTACCTCACTCACTATATTTTCTTGGACAACCTCTATTACATCATCCCTTGACTCAGTACACTATCACCTTGAACTTTTTCAGCTAGCACTATGCTTTAAAAAAATTCAAACAGTGATGTTCAAATAATAAATCCTAACTATTATATTTTGGGGGGAAAGGGTAAAATAACAGGGTCACTATTGGTATCCTTTTATGTAAGACTTTTGAAACAACTTTATTAATAGCACTGCTCAAACTAGTAGGTCTTACATCTCCAAAACTGAGAAATTAGTGTGGGTGATGTATCTAGGGAGCTCCTGTACTACAAAAAATGCTTTCACCAGTTTGATTACATCTGTTTTCACAAAAGCTTGGTTGTAAAAACTTCTATTTTGGTATGCTGTCAAGAAAACTGGTTTGACGGAAAGCAGTGCCTGTTTGTTCTCGACTTGCTTGATTCTTCTGTTTAAGGGTATATTTATCTGCCTTTATGTATGCTATGCTCTTCCCACTTCTCTTCTTTTCTAGTTTAATTTTGCCAGTGATGATAGTGCTCATCTTTTATTTTATTATTACAGAAAGGAATTGTAGTAGTCTGCATTTATCTGTACTTTGGCGTTATTGGTCAGGCCTCACTACACTGTAACTGCTGATTGGAGTGAGGAGCAGTTTCCATGGTTGTGGATTGCTAAGATGCAGTGTTGAGGCAGACTAATGGTTGGTGCTAAGTTCATGGTTAACCCAAATTAAGTGCTAGAAGGAACGCTTTAGAGTTCATTAGACTTCTTGGACGGCAATATCTTATGATCTGATATGACTATACCAAACTTTGGTATAATAAGTCATTTTTATTGTGTTTGCATGTCATAAGATATTAGAAAATGACTTTTCTCTCTTTTCGACTGAAGTTATTCTTCTTCGTAGGTACGTAACTTTTTGACCTCATATCACTGCTACAGTCAACACCTAAACGTTATTATCCATCTTTACTGTTCGAGAAATTTTCAGAAGTTATGTCGTTTTTCGGAATATATCTTTTATACTGAACACTGTTTGTTTTGTGCCGAGTCAGGTAGATAATTTTCTGAATTTTGGGTAGCTATTTTGTGCCAACTCAGGTGAAACTTTGTTTACATGAAAAACGGTGGCCTGTCACGTTCATAATTGAAGCTTATATGCAAGGGTTATCCATCACCTGGTTTGACCATGAAAATTAAAGAATACCTGCTCGTGCTCTCATATTACTCTTCACGTTTTGCCATTGCATTTTTCGAACAGCGTGCAGCATATGTTGGGACTGTTGACCCATTGAAACCGTAGTACGGTTGCTTTTCAATTTTTTTGATTCCATTACATTTGTCGAGAAGTTATTGGGTTCAAATGAATTCGTATCTGAGCTTCAACCTCCGCCTTGGTGGCAGCCCAACATATAGTTCAAAGAGAATTTTAGAAATAGCAAACATACTAGACATAATAAGACTTCTATAGTTATAGTTTCGATAATTGTGAACCTTTTAGAAATAGCAAACATAAAGACATAATAAGACTTCTATAACTATAGTTTCGATAATTGTGCCTCATAGATATAGTTCCGTTTGCTATGGAGGCTGCGGTTTGTATATTTCACTTGTGAATATACAAATAGGGGTAAGTATATACAAATTTTGTATTTATACATTTAAGGATTTGTTTAGAGTCTCGTTTGTATATTTTACTTGCCAAACATGGTAATTTATTATGTATTTTTCATAAATTGTATACAAATAGCGGGGGTTAACATATCCAATATTTTGTATTTATACAATCAAAAATTGAATTATGCAAATTTTGTATTTATACAAATTAAGTGAATAGCAAGAATTGGGGAAATTGTAGCTGCGATTTACAATTTTCTTAAACTTTAGCTATAGTACTTAATGTAAGGTAAATGTTTGTTATTCTGCATAATTTTCCCTTCTTATTAAATGCTTACATATCTTAGTCCCATGGATTTGGTAGTCGTCTTGATTGAATTCTGGATTGTGTCCTAACATGCCGTCGAAGGAATCCTGTTGTAATGTTCACATTTCATTAACTATCATATGTTTCATGGTGGTTTAAAAATCCGTGGAGAGAAATTTCTAGACGGAAAGAACGTGAGAAGACTAAAGAGTTAATATTCGTGCTGTCAAACTGAAAAAAATAACAGTAATTAATAACTTGGTAAATCAGATGGTAGTAAATGGATATATACACATTTTGATAGTTTGTGTTGGTAAGAGGATAATAGACTTTATACTAAAAAATTAACATTTGCAATGTAGTCGGTATATCTAATTTTTAGTCCAATTTATATTCGACACTTGGGTGAAAGGTAGATAACTGAGGCAACTAATCTTTGGTCAAAATTTTCGTATCAAACCAGCTCATACAACATGGACTTTGTACAACAAGAAAGAAACTTTTGTAGGGGTCTCTTTAGTGAGAACACCAATTTGTGTGTAGGTTGGAGGAAGGGAGGCATGTTTTCGACCAATGCGTGTGTGGGGGAAAGTCTTGGTAATCTCTTCTTATTTGATCTTAGATAAGCAATGTGAAAGACTCGCTCAAAAAAGCGAAAAGAATAAATATAAAGAGCGGCGATGTGAGATCATGTAAAACCTTTTAAATAATTTTGTACCGTAGCTCCAGGTGGGTGCGTCAAGGAAAAGAACAAAGTAGCGTTTATTTGGTTTGTTGCGGTGACAAAAATAATTATAACTGTGGTATAACTTAATGGTTGACTTTATTAAATTTCGGAAATTTGCATGTTGTTCTTTACGTGGTCGATAGAATATGGATAGACGCATCTATAAAAGATAAAAAAAAAATCCTTTAGACTAATTAGTTCTCACATAAAAAGTTACTGTATAAACTATATATCCGTGATCACAGAACAATCGTTTTTATTAATATATTATTCACCATTAAAACAGTAGCGCAAGTGCTTAACTTTTTGCTTATCATTGTTTTATAGTTACAATTTTGAAATATTCCTTTTTTTTTAAAAAAAAATGTTTTTTAAAAAAAATGAGACATCGATGGGCGGTGTTGCACAAAAGAGTTTAATATTTGAGTTTTGACTATGGTACGTATAAGGATCGAATTTCCGTCATTCCTTTGGAGCTGATGGAGGAATATAATTATACTGAATTTTCCTTTGTTTGACTTTTGTAAAATTCTTTCATAACATGCGCCACATTTATATACCTGTATGATTTAACGTTTTCAAACCAAAAATTATTCCAATCTTTGAAAAAGAGACGTTCAATTCTTCTTAAATATTAGTCAAAGTACAAGGACATCCAAAGTCCAAGAAACATACCTTTGTTACACCAACCCCCATGCTACTTTTTGTCACCTTTATATATTGACAAATCCTTCTTTCTGAAACACACAAATCAAACAACAAGAATTAAAATTTTAGCATTTTCGGGTCGATCGCTCTCTTGCTGTGTAAAAAAAATACAACGACCGCAAAATGAATAAGAGTACTTTCAAGTCTTTTCTAAATGCCTTTGCAATGATACTCCTTTTTGTGTGGCTTTCAAGTTGCATCAAAGTGGAGGGGTTAAGAAACCTTAAGGAGGAACACTCTTTGATTACTTCAGTAGTAGAGAGTTTAGTTTTACAAAAAGCATATTCTGGGCCAAGTCATAGGGGTAAAGGTCACTAATTAGCTAGCAAGCTTCAAGTTTGTTTCATTCTTTTTTATCTTCTTTTATGTCATAATTTTGTGATCCTAGTGGAAAAAAGAGAGATTGTCATACTTTATTTTTTAGATTACCATATATCAGGTTTGATGTACGAGAGCTATATTTGTTGTTGTTGTAACTTAACATAGCATTAAAAGATTTTGATAATGTCCGGTATACAGAACATCTCGCGCTACAAGTAGACGCGTCTACCGATAAGTGCGGGCTGCGGTGTGTTGCTGGATGATTTTTCTTTTTAATAGTAATTTAACTTTTTGATCTTACTAAAAATATGCTAAAGCACCTTATAAAAAAAATACTATATATATGTTAAAGTGTCCAGAAAAACTTAGTTGGGCATAAAAGAAGGCAATGTCACTTACAGTATCAGTGCAGCAAACTTATGGCCGTTTTTACTTATTCAATTTGGATTTTGCATATTTCTTAAAGAACTAATGATTGACATGAATATTTTACTACAATATTCGTATTAATTAAAATATAGTCTTAAATCTTAAAAAATGGTTTGGGGAATAAATAATTAAGGTTGAGAGTAAAATAGCTCTTGATATGTTAAAAGTAACAAGTAAAAATGAAAATACATATCTTTAATATCATAGACAAAATAAAATAAAATATGACAACTAAAAAAGGTTGTCAAAGAAGGTCATATATTTCCTTTAGAAGCAAGCTTGGGGTTTGGGCCTCAGATATATGTTACTTGGACTTGGGCGGCCCAAGTTGGGCCTAACGAAACATTTAAGCTTTTCACAGGTCGAAATTAGTTGGTCCATGCAAGAAAAGTGAATGATTAATGGGAAAAAAGCTTCTTGTGGCAAGAGTTTGGAGTTTAAACTATTTTCACTTGTCAAACTTCGAACAATTTTTTTCGTATTTAACTAACGATATTTTTATCTAAACTTATTTCATCTTTAAAAGATGGCTATTTCTTAATTATATTTTTGTCTGATTTGAAATTGGACCATTAATCCACTTGTAAAGTTAGCCCTACTACTTTGTGTTATTAAGGACCAAAACATGAGGTATCAAACCAATCACCTAAGAATAGCCCACCATTAAATTGTGGAATAGATACCAGTAACGACACATCTCATTTTGACTATTCTCCTTATTTTTTTTAAAATTGCTTAAAATATTAATAACCATAATTTTAATTATTAGATTTACAGGATTTTCTCAAGTCATTATATTTTTGAGTTACAAGTCTATTTGTTGTTTCAATTACTCTATTTAAGAAAAAATAGTAGAATCGATTTAATGCATTAGAAATCTCTTTCTTAACGTAACCGGCCAAACACAACTAGTACATTGGACCATCAAATCTTCACGCTTTCCACCATTATTGCTTCACTTGTCGTCCTCTCCTAATCAAATTAATTATGTTAGGCTCACAAAGACAAAACAAAAGATTAGATTTGTCACCAACAAATTGTGGCAACTAATCTTTCATTTTGCGGCGCATTTTATCCCAATGTGAGACTTTTTAGTGCGAATCCAAATTTAGTTGAACTCGACTGTAATACTAATTTTCTTGTTAACATTAATTGATCGTATGATTTTGAATGTTTTGTGATTATTTTGTCCAAAGATCAACTTGACAGTTCTTTATTTAGTAGTAGTAGTGCTATAAATACATAGTCCAATGATCGAATTTAGACGAGCACCAAACCAACAACATCGATATATATACACACATAAATGGCTAAGTTTTTATTCATAGTAATTTCTTGATTATTTTTCGTAGCATTTCAAAAAGGAGGCCAAGCACTTACTGTAACGTACACAGTAACAAATAGGGATCCAAATTCAGCTGGAGGCATTCGATTCACAAACGCAGTTGGCATAAATTACACCAAACAGACACTGGTCAATTCCACAAATTTCATTTGGACAATTTTTCAACAAACAGTTGATCCTTATACAACTCTCAATGATTTTGTTTAGAATACTACTAATGGATATATTGCTTATACAGTTGGCAATGAAATTCATTTAGGCACAAGTTACATTCAGTCTTATTCCGGAAACATTAAAACTGAGCTCACTGGAATCATATTTCATGAGTCAACTCATGTTTGGCAATTCCTCGACTCCAGGTTAGTGGCGGAGTCTAGACACAACGGGTTTTGTGAACTCGTTGTGTCTAGCTAGGACTATATGTATGTATATTGTATAGACATGTCAAATTTAGGACTATATGTATGTATATTGTATATTGCTTACTGTATTATAAATAAACAGAATTCACTGATTCGAAATCAAATTTTGTGAGTGCTTCCAGGGGGATTAATAGAAGGGATTGCAGATTACGTGTGACTAAAGGCTGGTTATGTGGTTAGTAACTGGGCGAAGAACGGTCAAGGTATGCGATGGGATGAGGTTATTCGGTCACAGCACGTTTTCTGGATTATTGTAATGGTTTGAGAAATGGATTTGTAGCAGAATTGAATAAGAAGATGAGGATTGGTTATAGTAACAACTTTTTTTGTTGAATTGCTTGGCAAGACACCTGACCAGCTTTTTGTTGATTACAAGGCTAAGTATAACTCTGCTTAAGCCTTTTATGCATTACATGATCATATAAATTTTAATGAACAAAATAAGGTGATCAATTTGGATTACCTAGAGACAGGGCGGCTTAACATAATTGGAGGCCTAAAGAGAAATTTCAATTTGAGGCTTAAAATATAAATAAACTTCGTATACGTATTTATTCAAAATTTATTTTTCTTACACTATTTAGATGAAAATTGTTAGTATTTAATGTTATTTTTCAGTTATTGATTTTAGGTAAGATTTTATCAACTCAATATTTTATTTTTTAAAAAAGAATATACTTTATAACATAAATAATTAATTTTTTTCTATAAAATTTTTAACACATAATTTATTTTTGATTGAAATTTGGGATAAGCCTTAATTTACAAACGCAAGAGCCGGCTCTGCGGCTAGAGATTATGTTATTATTGTTGTTTTCCGTATACATATGAGAAAAATCAGATGACATGAGAATATAATTTAAAAAATAAAAGCATGATATTTCTTTTTATCATTTAATTTTTTTGATGAGGTAGTCACACTTTAATTTGATATCAGAGTAGATAAAGATTCTGACATCGAATCTCACAACAAATATTACAAAAAAGGAATTTTCACGTATTTGACATATGAAAAAAATCAAATTCAAACATAATAACTAAGTAAATAAAAATATAGGTGATTACATCCCTCAAACCTTTCGTACCTTAAATTTGATTGTCTATGGTCTATATTCCCTATCAATTAATTACATTCTCAAATATAAATTGATTTATCTTGCTTCTCAAATTTGATTGTCGTATATTTTAGGAGTTCTATTCGCAATTACGTAGTATCTATTAAAATATACAAAATAGTTTTGGGTTAAAAAAAATGTATCAATTTTATATAGGATTTAGACCTAATGTCAATCGATCAGGACTTGTACTTTCTTAAACTTGCTTAAATATTTCTTTAATAAGTACTCCCTTCGTTTATTTTTAATTGTCTACAACATCAAAATAGATGTTTATTTTTACTATTCGGCTTAAAATAAATCAAAAAATAATTTAACATTTTATACTTATTTTGTCCTTATTATTAAATAATATTTATTTATCAATAATTAGATAAGTTTTTATAATTAATAAATACATAGTAAAATTATTAGTATTACATTTTTGGAAAAATAACCTAAATACACAACTTTAAGTTTTTTATTGTCTATTTTTTCTACTTTTTAAAAATATTACTTAAATCTCTTCTTTCTCTTAAATATCAAAATTGACAGATACATAAATCACTTCTACAACCCACGTTCACCACCTCCTATTTCACTCCTTTTTTCTCCCTAAATTCACTCCAATATCTTATCAATTACAAATCAATATTCCAAATTGATTTTCAAAAAATGTCTCTCTCAGTTCAACCAGTTCCAAACTTCTTCTTCTCCATCCTCTCTTCCTTTAAAAGTTTGCCATATCAATTTTCATCTTCTTCCTTTCATTTTTATTTTTTTTCAGTTTTTTCTTCTTGATACATATGGATCCATATCCTATATCAAATTCTTCTAATACTAATCGAACAATATACGATTCTGATGATGAAAACTGAACAAAAAATAGATCAAAAAGTTTGCATGACCCATTAAACTTGAGGAATCAGTCGAACAAAGAGGTGCCTAAATCGTCTAAACCAAAGGTTGCGGGGGGGGGGGGGGGGGGGGGGGGGGGGGGGGGGGGGGGGGGGGGGGGGGGGGGGGGGGGGG
>JAJOOH010016925.1:0-29783 GCA_029582605.1 Solanum gracilifrons
CCCCCCCCCCCCCCAAAAAAAAGACCTAAATTGTAGGATCTAAGCATTATACCCTAAACCGTAGGGCGTAAATCCTACACCCTAAACCATAAAAAACCTTTTATCGTAGGGCCTGAACCATAAGGTCTATGCCCAAAATCCTTAACCCTAAATCGTAAACCCTAAATCTTTAGGCCTAAAATCTAAACCCTAAGCACTAAGAAACCCTATAGAACCTAAAAATTAAAAAACGCTAAGACACCCGAAACCCTAAGAAAACCCTAAAAATCATTAAAAAACTCTAAACCTAATAAAACCTAAAACACCCTAAAAATCATAAAGCCCTCTAAACCTAAAGAACCCAAATCCCTAAACCCTTAAAAATACCTAAACCTAAGAAACCCTAAACTTTAAACCCTAATCCATCAGATCAAAACTCAATATCGTAAGCCTTGGGGCCTAAATCCTAATCCTTTAAAAAACCCTAAACTGTAGGTCCTAAACCTTAAGGACTATATCCTAAATCCTAAACCTTAAATCGTAGACCCTCAACCTTAGGGCCTTAACTCGAAACCATAGGGACTAAAATGTAAATCCTAAGAAACCCTAAATCATAAAAAAAAACATTAAAAATCCCTAAGAAACCCTAAAAACACCATAAAACCCCTGAAAGAAACCAAAAAAACACAAAACCTAAAAAACCATAAAAACACCTTAAACAAAACTATAAAAACACCTAAACCTAATGAACCCAAATCCCTAAACCCTAAACCGTTAAAAACCCTAAACCTAAAACACCCTTAACATTAAACACTAAAACATCTCTATGAAAAACTCTAATAATAACCCTAAAAACCCCTAAGCCATAGGATCTACACTCAATACCCTAAATAATAGGGCTGAATTCCTAAAACATAAAAAAATCCCTAAACCCAAAAATAAACCTAAATCGTAGGGCCTAAACCTGAAAGACTATATCTTAAACCCTAAACCTTAGCGCTTAAACCCTAAGCCCTAAATTGTAAACCTTAAACCTTAGAGCCTAAACCAAAAACCATAGGGCCTAAACTCCAAACCCTAAAACCTAAGCCCTAAGAACCTAAAAACCCTAAGAAACCCTAAACACTAAAAAATCCTTAAAAACCCATAAAAACCGCTAAAAAAAATCTAAAAACTCTAATAACCTTATAAACCCCTAACCTAAAGAACCCAAAGCCCTAAACCCTATGTCCTAGAAAAAACAATAAGCTTGGAGAACCCTAAACATTCAACACTAAAAAACCCTAAACCGTAGAATCAAAACACTATACCCTAAACCGTAGGGCCTAAATCCCAAACTCTAAAAATCCTAAACCCTAAAAAAACGATAAACCATAGGGCTACACCCTAAACCTTATGGCTTAAACCCTTACCCTATATCGTAAACCAAAAACCTTAGGGCCAAATGCCAAAACCTGAGGGCCTAATCCCTAAACCTTAGGTCCTAAAAGTGAAACCCTATACCCTAAACTCTAGGCACTGAGAAACCCTAAACCTTAAAAAAACCTCAAAAGCCTTAAGAAATCCTAAACCGTAAAAAATCCTTAAAAGCACTAAGAAACCCTAAACCCTAACCATCAAACCCTTTCAAAAAACATACAAACCGCTAAAAACACCCTTAAGGAATCCTTAAAAGTCCCTAAACCTAAACATCCCAAAGCCCTAAACTACAAACCCTAAAATGCCCTAACCTAAAAAACCCTAAAAATTAAACCCTAAAAAACATAAAAATCTTAAACCATAGGATCTCAACTGCACACGCTAAACCTTAAGGCCTAAATCCTAAACTCTAAAAAACCATAAATCCTTAAAACCCCTAAACCGTAGGGACTAAACCTTAAGGACTATAACCTAAACCCTAAACCATAGGGCTTAAACCCTTAACTGTAAAGCATAAACCCAAAACCTTAGGGACCAAAATCAAAATTTTAACCTCTAAGAAACACTAAACCCTAGGAAACCCTTTACCCTAAAAAATCCTAAAAATCCCTAAGCTACCCAAATCCCTAAAATATCCTAAAAACCCCTAAAATCACCCTAAAGGAAACCTTAAGACCCCCTAAACCTAAAGATCCCAAAGCCCTAAACCTATAAAAACCTTAAACCTTAAAAAACCATGAACTTTAAATTCTAAAAAACCCTTAAAACCCCTTAACTGTAGGATCTAAACTGTGTACCCCTAATCTTACGGCCTAAATCCTAAATTATTAAAAAATTCTAAACACTATAAAACCCCTAAACCGTAGGACCTAAACCTTCAGGATTGTACCCTGAACCCCACACCATGGGGCTTAAACCATAAGTCCAAAATCATAAACTATAAACCTTAGGGCCTAAAATCGAAACCTTAAGGCCTAAAGTCTAAACCAAAAACCCTAAGACTAAGAAACCCTACACCCTAAAAAACACCCTAACAAACCCTAAAGCCTTAACTTTAAACCCTAAATGACCCTAAAAACAACTAAAAACCATAAGACACTAAACTATAGGATCTAAATTATCTAACCTAACCCTTAGGGCCTATATTCTAAACCCTAAAATAAGCCTAAACTGTAGGGCCTAAACCTTAAGTACTATACCCTAAACCCTAAACCCTAAACCTTAGGACTGAAACCCTAAACCCAAAATCGTAAACCCTAAACCTTAGGGCCTAAATCCTAAACCTTAGAGCGTACAATCTGAATTCTAAATCCTAAATCCTTTGTCCTACGAAATCCTAAGCCCCAAAAAAAATCCTAAAAACCCTAAGAAAGCCTATGCAACCCTAAACTCTAAAAAACCCTTAAAACCATAAAAAAAAAAAAAAAAAACCTAAAACCCCCTCAACCGAAAGAAAACCTAAAAAAACCATAGAGAAAAACTTAAAAAACCTAAACCCTATAATACACCTTAAATAGAAAAATCTCTAGACTTTAAACCCTTAAAACAACCGTAAAACACCCTAAAAATCATAACCCCCGCCCGCCAAAAAAACCCTAAGCCGTAGGATCTAAGCTTTATACCCTAAATTTGAGGACCACAATCATAAACCCTAAAAAACCATATATCCTAGGGGCTTAACCTTGAGGACTATACCCTAAATCCTAAACGTGAAATCGTAAACCCCAAACCTTAGGTCCTAAACCCTAAAGCTTAGGGCCTAAAAGCTAAACCCTAAACCCTAAGCACTAAGAAATCCTATATAACCTAAACCTTAAAAATGATAAGAAACCCTAAACCCTAAAAACACTCTAAAAAACATTAAAAAAACTCTAAACCTAATAAACTCTAATACATCCTAAAAAAATGATAAATCCCTAAACCCTAAGCCCTAAAAAAATCTAAACCTAAAAAACGCTATACTTTAAGCCCTAATTGGTAGCATCTAAACTCTATACCCTAATCCATAGGGCCTAAATCCTAAACCCTAAAAAAACCCTAAACTATAGGTCCTAAACCTTAAGAACTATATCCTAAATCCTAAACCATAGGGCTTAAACCCTAAACCTTAAATCGTAAACCCTAAACCTTAGGTCCTTAACCCGATACCATAAAGCCTAAAATCGAAGCCCTATGAAATTCTAAATTTGAAAAACAAAATCTTCAGAAACCCTAAACGCTAAAACAACATAAAAACCCTTAATAGAAATCATAAAAAAAAGGCAAAAGAAAACCTTAAAAACCCCTAAACCTAATGAACCCAAATCCCTAAACCCTAAACCATAAAAAAACCCTAAACCTAAAACACCCTTAACATTAAACACTAAAACATCTCTATGAAAACCTCTCAAAAGAACCCTAAAAATCCCTAAACCATAGGATCTAAACTCTATACCCTAAGTTTTAGGAGCGAATTCCTAAACCCTAAAAAAAAAACCCTAACCCCAAAAAAAATCCAAATTGTAGGGACTAACCATTATGCAATATACCCTAAACCTTGGAGCTTAAACCCCAAACCCAAAATCATGTTCCATAAACTTTAGGACCTAAAATCTAAACCCTAAGCAATCAGAAACTATAAACCCTAAGAAAAGATAAACCCTAAAAATACCCTAAAAACCTTAAGACATCTAAACCCCAAAAAAAAACCCTAAAGCCCAACAAAAACTCTAAAAATGATTCAAAAAAACCCTAAAAGCATCCTAAAGAAAACGTTAAAAACCCCTAAACCTAAAAAACCCAAAGTCGAAAACCCTAAACCCTACACCCAAAAAACTCTAAACTGTAAACTCTGAAAAAACATAAAAAACCATATAAAACCTAAATCATATGATCTAAACTCTATACCCTAAAACTTAATGCTTAATAAACCTTACGGTTTAAACCCTAACCTTTAAGGCCTAAAATCTAAACCCTAAACCGTAAGTCCAAAGAAACCCTATATCCTTAAAATCACTAAACAAAACTCTAAGAAACCTTAAACACTAAAAACCCTAAAAAAAATACCCTAGAGAAAACCTTAAAAACTCCTAAACCTAAAGTATCCAATACTCTAAACCCTAAACTCTAAAAACCCCTATATTTTAAAAACCCTATACTTTAAATCTTAAAAAACCATAAACTTAGACCGCAAAAAACCTTGAAAATCCTAAATCGTAGATTTCACGACCCGGGGTTACCCCCTAGAAGTAACATGGCTTTATTGACCCCGAAGGGGTTGCATACAATCCCTTAGCATAATCATCACATAAAGACATAGAACAATGCGTAAAAATTAAAAACTTTTACAGTAGAAGTCAACTTCTTTTCATCAAAGAAAATCAGAATCTAGACTTGTCTTAATCACCATCTAGAACATAAGTGTACAAAAAGGGTCAAAACACTTTACATCAATTAAGTCTTCCAAAAATAGGAAATACAATATAGTCTAGAATGTAGGAAGTAAACTAGAAACTAGAATCAATGACATCTTCTCCTCAAACTTGAGGACTCACCAAGCCTAGGGAATAGTCGACCCAAACTTCACATGAAGAAGTGTTAGTAGTCTCAACAACCGGAACCTACACTCATAGTAAAGTAGAAAATATGGGTTAGCACAATTAATTGTACGAAGTATGGAAGCCATGCACAAAACCTTAAAATATTCATAAAAGGGACATATAGTTGAAATCATGCCTTTAACAAGTTAAAAAGCCATTATTGACATATACGAAGAAACATAAGTCAAATCAACATATAAGCAACCCAAAGCCACACTAGTGCAATGCAAAGGTACGATCCCATAACTGTACCGAATGCTAAGTATCGCATTTAGGCCACCAACAACATACATATCATACTTTACCATAATCATAACCAACATACATAAGAGAGAAGTCATTCATACTTATAACCTGTAACAAGTGAAGTCAACCTTAACGTTCATACTTGCCTTTTCATACATAGTTCATAAGTCATCATAACATCATAACATAAGAGAACCTCGTAACCCCTCTTAGAGTCTACTTGTGAAAGGCATAAGTGAAGTCTCATACCCCCACTCATACTAAGTAGTACCCCTTAAGAAGTCATAATTAAAGTCCATGTCCTTACCATAGTTCATATAGGGAAGAATTGCATGAAACAACATTGACCATGTGAGCTACATGGAATCTGGTGTTCTACCCCCACATCGAAAAGAGGTGTCCTACTTGCCTAAGGTAGAACGTACATTTTAGCTTCTAGGTGGATCCACTAGCTAAGACCGATGTGGGCATATAATTATGGGATAGGGAGATTGCTACTAGAAACCTTGACTACTAGCGTGGAGGTTTCCATCTTATGAGACACTGTATTGGGAATCCAACGACTAGTGTGAAGGAACCCATCTCATACTCCTATCCACTCGGTGCTATGCATGATTCCCTTTAAAAATCATATTTAGTCTTTACTTAAGTTCACATTCATAAAAGAATATACTAGGCAGTCATGCCATCATGTCAACATAATAGCTCATAGGTTCCTTAAGTTAGAATGCTCTTTTCATAAATAAGAAACATTAGCATGTGAGTAAACCTTTCACATTGTAGTTGTATTGTGATCATGAGGATGTACTTTCATTCAACACAACAAACTTATCGTAAATATACATATATACTTCATGCGTAACCATGTGTATAGGGTATAGGGAAGAAGGATCTTGCATTAATAACACAACTACACAATAGATACAGGATCATTACTATCTAAGTAAATCACAATCTCATGCATCATTCCCATAAGGGGACATAACCTTCTTACCTTTTCCCTTCAAGGGTCTTGGAATCACAATCAACGCAACCATATAAATTTATTACATAATATAGGAGGAATTCATGATTTAATAGCTTAACTAACATAAACATATTCGATTGTTATATCCACAATTTCAACCAACCCATAACATCAATTCATGATTTATCAAGATGGGGTAAACATGGGTCTTTGGGGAATTTAGATTGTAAAACATCAATAATCAATCAATCTATACACAATTCACCATAAACAACCACAATTAACCATAATTAATTCATAAAAGACATTTTTAGAAGAAGACCCATGCTTGAGATTGAAAACCTTAGATTGGGCGGTCTGATATCTTGAAAACTTAATTTAAAGGGGCTCTTTGGGTGATAGCTACCCAAGGATGAAAAGTAACCATACCTTATCTAAGAAACTTCAAGAACTTTGGGGAAGAACGTTGACAATCTAGCAACCCTAGCTCCAATGGCTTCTTCTTTTTCTTGAGTCTAGAGAAAGTATTTTTGGGAGAAAGATGATGTACTTGAGTTTTGTTTTGATTTCATATATGTGACTTAATTTGGGGGAAAATTGACTTTAAAAGTTTTATATACTTGTTAGGAAGAGAGTTTGAAAGTTTGGTTCAAGTTTTGGAGGGATTACTTAAAAAACCTAACTTAAACTTTAAAATTTGTTCATGGCCTGCTTGAGCTCGCCCTTTGGCCCTTCTTGGATCACCAAGGGCACTAGGAGACTTTCCTAATGAGACCTTGGCTCGCCTAAATTTCCATTAAGATCCTAAAATGGGCAGCTCACTAGGTGATGGAGTGGTCTGTTAGGTGAATCGCCCACTAGCTCACCCTTTTTTCCAAAACTTAGGCCAAGGGGACAACCCTCTAGGCGACCCAAAGTGCAGTTTGGCGCATCGTCTAGTCACTTGGACGATCATGCTAGCCAATCACCAACTAGGTCCAAAGAAAAACAAGTTCTACTTCACCCTTCCTTGGTAGTTTAGGTCCTTACCTTCATCCTAGATGTTTACCTCCATCATTTTAGCTTTAATTTAGTCTAACCATCTCCGGAAGTTACATGAATCCTCACATTTAGTTCTAATCCAACCTAGACACCGACTTGAAGTTACGCTTTCCCACACGATGAGGCTATAGTTTAGCCTACTGATTTTTCGAGTTGTTACAATATCTCCCCCTTAGGAACATTCGTACTGGAATGACACTTTAAACACCTTAAGAGAACAATGACTCAAAACTAGCAGCCCATCATGCATGACACATCAATAAAATGCACAATTAATAAGAGGAAACATCAACTCCACATCAATAAGCTCAATGCAACACAAAGAAGTAGAAAATACATATACAATCTCATTATGCACCAAATTTAAAATTTCATATAAACATGGGAGGAACTACCTTCTCCAACTGAAGCAAGCTCAACACAACATTATTAAGCCAACATGCCATTTTGTTACAACATAACTAAACATGCTCATCAAACATCTCATGAAGTCACATATGCCAACATCATATACAAATGCAATTTGAACATGAGAAACATATTATTCATGAAAGCCCAATTTATACCAAACATGAATTTCTTCAAGAACATGCCAAATATAAGAAAATCAATGAGAACTCACACAATACTCATCACTCCTAAAATACTGAAAACTCAAGAGGAATTATTTACCTCAAGTTTGTATAGGAGTAGAAGGAAATAGATGAGGAAAACGGGACATCATATCGGCCTCGACCTCCGATGTAACACCCTCAACTAAGTGATTTCTCCATAGAACCTTAACGGAAACTACTTCCTTGTTTCTTAACCTCTTAACTTGCCTGCCCAAAATCTCTATCGAAACCTTTTCATAAGAGAGACTTTCATCAACTCCTAAACCTTCTAAAGGAAGGATGGATACCGAATCACCAATGCACTTCTTAAGCATGGAACACATGAAACACCGGGTGAACTGAAGCCAACTTATTTGGTAAGTCTAGCTCATATGCCACTTTCCTAACACGTTTCAATATTTGGTATGGGCCCACATATCAGGGACTTAACTTCTCCTCTCTGCCAAACCTCATAACACCTTTCATAGGTAAAAGTTTCAAGTAGACCCAATCACCAATTTCAAATTCTAGATCCCTCCTTCTATTATCGACATAAGATTTTTGCCGACTATGAGCCGTCTCCTACCTTTCTCTAATAAGTCAAAGTTTTTCAATGTCATCATATATTGGTTTGGGACCAATTATAGAAAATTCACCTACTTCAAACCAACCCACCGGTGATCTACACCTCCTACCATATAGTGCTACAAACAGAGCCATGGCAATGCTTGAGTGGTACTATTGTTGTAGGAAAATTCTATCAAAGGAAGATGATTGTCCCAACGATCTTTGAAATCTATCACACACGCCCTCAACATGTCCTCTAAGGTTTGAATGGTGCGTTCCACTCGACCATTCATTTGTGGGTGGAAAGCGGTACTAAGTTAAACATTGGTACCAAGCCCTTTTTGGAATACCTTCCAAAAGTGTGAAGTAAATTGAGTATCCCTCTCCGAAATGATATATAAGGGGACCCCATGCACCTTCACTATCACATTGATGTAAAACTTGGCATAGTCTTCCGCCAAAAAATGAAGTCTTAACTGGAATTAAGTGGGCTGATTTAGTCATCCTATCAACAATGACCCAAATAGAATCATGTTGCCTTCTAGTACGAGGCAAACGCACCACAAAGTCCATATTCACATCCTCCCATTTCCAAGTAGGAATATTTATATATTGGGACAAACCTCCGGGTTTTTGGTGCTCGACCTTGACTTGTTGATAATTCGGACACTTGTCTACAAAACCCGTTATATCTTTTTCAAGCCATTCAACCAATACACTTCCCATAGATTACGGCACATCTTAATGGCTCTCGAATGAATAGAATACCACGAATCACGAGACTCTTCTAAAATTTGGACCCTTAAGCCATCAACATCCAGAACACATAATCTACTTTGGTACCTAAACACCCAATCCCCCCCTTGGGAGAAAGCCTCAACGGACTTATTGAGAACTGATTATTTCAAATTCGTTAAAATAGGATCAAAGTGTTGCTTAGACATCAGATCAACTAAATAGGATGATTCAGAACTATGATGGATCATGACTCCACCCTTGGTGTAATCCACTAGTTGGACACCTAACCGGGCCAACCTATGCACATCATGAACCAATTCTTTCCTCTCATCTTCAACATGAGCCACACTAGCCATGGACAATCTACTTACGACATCCGCAACTACATTAACTATGCCGGGGTGATAAAGGACACTCATGTCATAATCCTTCAAAATCTCCAACCACCTTCCTTTGTCGGAGATTCAAGTACTTTTGGCTAAACACATATTGAAGAGTTTTGTGATTGGTGAACACGTCAGCATGCACCCCGTATAGATCCAGATCATGGGCCGGATAATTCTTTTCATGGATCTTGAGTTTCCTTGAAGCATAGGCAATCACCTTACGTGTTGCATAAGAACACACCCCAACCCTACTCTCGAAGCATCACAATACACTACGAACCTGTCGGTACCCTCCGACAAGGTTAATACCATAGCAGAAGTGAGCATATCCTTCAACTCTTGGAAGCTTTTCTCACAAGCTTCCGACCACTCAAATTTGGACTTATTTTGGGTCAAGGTCGTTAATGGAGAAGCAATAGGTGAGAAGCCCTCTACAAATCTCCGATAATACCCGGCCAAACCCAAAAAGCTTCGAATATCGGTGGGACTTAGAGGTCTAGACCAACCCTTAACCGCATCCGTCCTATTAGGATCAACCTCTATGCCTATGCTTGTCACAATATGACCGAGGAAAGTAACTGACCTACCCAAAACTAACACTTGCTAAACTTAGCATAAAATTATTGGTCCTTAAGGACTTGCAATATTATCCTCAAATGACTCATGTGATCACCCTCACTCTTTGAGTAGATCAAAATATCGTCAATAAAAATGATCACGAACGAATCAAGATATTGCCTAAATACCCTATTCATTAGATCCATGAATTACGCCGGGGGACCAAAAGACATAACTAGGAATTCATAGTGACCATATCTTATTCGGAAGGTCATCTTCGGAAAGTCATCCCCTCTCACCACTAGTTGGTGATAGCCCGACCTTAGGTCAATCTTCGAAAAGTAACTTGCCCCTTGGAGTTGGTGAAACAAAATGTCAATTCTAGGGAGAGGGTACTTATTCTTTTTAGTGACCTTATTCAATTGGTTATAGTCTTTACACATCCTAAGGGACCCATCTTTTTTCTTCACAAACAATATCGGAACACCCATGGAGATATACTTGGTTGAATAAAGCCCTTGTCTAGCAAATCGTTGAGTTGTTCCTTTAATTCTTTCAATTCGGCCGGAGCCATCCGTTAATGAGGAATGGATATAAGTTGTGTATCCGGCATATGATCAATACTGAAGTCTATTTCCCGTTCAGGAGGGATTCTGTGTAAGTCATCGGGAAAGACTTCCTGAAATTCCCTTACTATGGGAACCGACTCTAATTGAGGAGTCTCAGACTCAATGTCCTTAACTCTCACAATATGATAGATACACCCCTTAGAAATCATTTTTCTGGCTTTTAGATATGAAACAAAACGACTTCTAGGAATAGAGTTTCCCCACTTCCATTCTAAAATAGGCTCATTGGAAAATTGAAACTTTACTACCTGAGTTCTACAATCAATGGAAGTAAAACAAGCATGCAGCCAATCAATCCCCAATACGACATCGAAGTCTAACATATCTAATTCTACCAAATCAACCAAAGTGACTTTACGAGACAATGAAATGAGACAACCCCTATAAACTCTTTTAGCTACAACCGAGTAACCTATCGGGGTAGAAATCAAAAAAGGTTCCTCTAATATTTCGGGGAGTACTTCAAATTTCATAACTACTGAAGGTGTAACAAATGATAAGGTAGCACCGGGGTCTAACAATGCATAAACATTAATGGAAAATACTTGAAATATACCGGTGACAATGTCCGGAGAACCCTTTTTGTAACTTCTAGATTGGAGAGCATAAAAGTGATTCTTCTTGGGAGCATCAGAATTTGAGAAACTAGGAGGGACTTGCTTGCCCTATTTACCTTGAGCCTTTAGCATAGGAAAAACCCTCTTCATGTGACCACTCTTTCCATAACTAAAACACCCATCCATGCCAACAAGGAACTTTCCATCATGCTTTTTGCCACACATTGCACATGTAGGTCTATCAACATAAGAACCACCTCCACTACCACAATGTGGCTTAGGAGTAGGCACCCTCTCTTTTTTTTTTACCTTTGGAGTACTAGAGTTTCCTTCATTAGAAAAACTCTTCTTAAACCTTGGTTTACCTTGAACCTCAAACTTACCCTTGGAAGAATTCCCATCATTGGTCCTTGCTCTCTTAACCTTTCTATTCATTTTCTTGAGTTTTGTCTCTTCAATTTGTTGAGTGTATACCATGAGCCTTGAGATAGTCATGTCATGATAGAGCATTGCCATACGATATTCTTCTTCAACCAAACCGGACACCCCCATCACAAACTTATTCATCCTAGCCCTTTAATTGGCCACCAAAGATGGAGCATGCTTGGATAGTTGGGTGAACTTGAGAGAGTACTCTTTCACACTCATTCCCCCTTGACAAAGGTTCATGAATTCCACCAACTTTTGTTCCCTCAATTGTAGGGGGGAAAACCAATCTAGGAAGGTCGTCTTGAACGATCCCCAATCAATCGGGCCCGCTCTTACGGGTCTCTCTTCTCTCCATTGCTCAAACCATACTTGAGCTACGTCTTTCAATTGGTAGGTGACTAGTTCCGCCTATTCTTGAGAAGATATTCCCATGGCATCCACCACCTTAAACAGTTCATCTATAAATTATTGGAGGTCCTCATCCGCTTTAGAGCCATAGAAGTTAGGTGGATTCATTCTTATACAATCCATAACTCTTGAAGCGGGTGTAGTTGCATTGGGTTCTCATGAGCTCCAATATCCTTAGTGACTTGAGCTATCATAGCTTCGGTTTGGGTCGCCATAGCTTGAGTTTGGGCCATCATGACATTGGTTATCAAAT
Organism: Solanum gracilifrons; assembly: GCA_029582605.1. Taxonomy (NCBI): domain Eukaryota; kingdom Viridiplantae; phylum Streptophyta; class Magnoliopsida; order Solanales; family Solanaceae; genus Solanum; species Solanum gracilifrons. The sequence continues at coordinate 12,349 of JAJOOH010016925.1, forward strand.
GCATAGAGGCCCTAAATTCATCTTAAGTCACATTTTCCGAATCAACCGGAGCTTTCTCATCTAGGGGAACTTGAGGACCTTAGGGAGGAACTCCCTCATCATTAGCAATCTCCTCTCCCACTCTTCTTACGAATGCTCTTCTTGTATTCATATTCCTATATACACAAGAAAAAGGTAAGGAAAAAGGACATTCATAGAGTTAGAACTCTAAGCACGACTAAAGAGTACTGAAATAAGTGAAAGTTCCTAAACATCTTATAGCCACCCATTCATAAGTGTGGCGTGCTTCACACTCATGAACAAGACCATACTAGACGTGGTTCAGGAGATATCAACCTAAATATTATCCCAAAACCTTATGCGCTGATACAAATTTTGTCACAACCCGGGGTTATCCCCTAGAAGTAACATGGCTTAATTGACCCCGAAGGGGTCGCATACAAGCCCTTAGCATAATCATCACATAAAGATATAAAATAACGCGGAAAAATTAAAAACTTTTACAATTGAAGTCAACTTCTTTTTATCAAGGAAAATAAGAATCTAGACTTGTTTCAATCACCATCTAGAATATAAGAGTACAAATACGGTCAAAACCCTTTACATCAATTAAGTCTTCCAAAATTAGGAAATACAACATAGTCTAGAATATAGAACCCTTTGTTCGCCTAAATTTCCAGTAAGCTCCCAAAATAGGCAGCTCACTAGGCAATAGGGTGGTCTGTAGGGAGAATCGCCAATCCATTCGACGACTCACGACCTAGCTCGCCTTTTTCCCGGAACTTAGGCTATAGGGACAGCCCACTATCCGACCCCAAGTGCACTTTGGCACATAGCCAAGTCTGGCCAATCAGCAACTAGGTTTGGACAAGTTCTCTTTTACCCTTCCTTGGTAGTTTAAGTGCTTACCTTTATCCTAGATGTTTACCTCCCTCATTATAGATTTAGTTTAGTCTAACCATCCCCATAAGTTACAAGAATCCTCATAGTTAGTTCTAATCCAACCTAGACACCGACTTGAAGTTACGTTAGCCCACACGATGAGGCTCCAGTTTAGCCTTCTAATTTTTCGGGTTGTTACAGTAGGATTCAAACTCTATACTCTAAATTTTAGGGCTTAAATCCTAAACCATATAAAAAACCCTAAACCATAGGGCCTAAACATTAAGGATTATATCCATAACCCTAAACGTTATATCTTCAACCTTAAATCCTAAGACCAAAGATACCCTCAACCCTAAGAAACCATAAATGCTAAAAAACCCTAAGAAACCTAAAAAACCCTAAAAACCTAAAAAACCATAAATATAACCTTTAAAACCTCTAAACCTAAAGAGCATGATGCCTAGAACCCAAAACCTAATAAAAACCCTAAACCCTAAAAAAGATCCCTAAACCATAGGGCCTATGATGATTATCGTGACCAACGACATTAACCTACGGTATGAGTGTCGACGATCGTCGATAGTATAGTAACCCAACTAAAGGTTGGGGTCCTGTCCCAAGGGAGTGGTTTTGAGAATTGATAGAAAAATAAAATTAAGCTCTAACTAGTCATAGCTAAAGACATTAACGATTAAAAATATAGTAAATTCAAGGGGGCGATACAATAGTGTCAAATATTAATTTGGGGGTTTTGTCACAAGTACTAAAAATAGAAAAAGTTAACAAGAAAATCAAGTATGGGGAAATGTTCTTGGGGTGTGACTGCAATACAAGTTGAGATAAATTGTTGGATACATGCTTTCAATAGGAAATTTGCAAGATAATAGTGACTAGGCTAAGCTTTAGATGGAAATAAGTTCCCTCTCGGGAAAGTTACCTCGTTTCAAATGGGTTCCTATCGGACACCCATTTGCCGCATGAAGACCAGCCTATGCCTTACCCCACTCACTCTCTCTAGCTGAGTGTTAGGATATGGGACTAGGGCTCACCCTCTCAGGCTAAACATCATGTCGACCCACTTCTTATACAATCAGTCTAGTGGTCTTACTTACGCGACCTACCTCTCGAACAAGTCGAAAACACATGGGTGATTTTGTATTTGCAACTACAAACCCATTAAATTAAACCACAACCACTAGGTGAAATAACCATTAAAATATATCTACGCTATCAGCAAGTGAAACCCAACAACAATATCAACACATATTTGCTACATCACACCCCAAGAATGGGGTTTTTAGCCACACATCAAGAAATAATAAAATACACCTAAAATGGTAATTAAGTCAAATGGGTATAAGAGATTAAACCTTCATTTAAGCAAAGGAAGAAGAATGGAGAAGACCCACCTCCTGAGCTCGCCGAGTTTTACAGATTCCAAATTTTGAAGATATCTTAAGTCAAATAGTGGAATAGATTTGATCGCCGACTTCTTCGGTGACTCACCAATTGGGTCTTCTACTCGCGATTATGCACCTCTTTGGCACATGTTACAATTCACTCTATAAAACTAAGACACTATTATTTTACTAGTACCCCAATATAAGATAATATGGGGTTTTGGGTTGCCTCCCAAACTACGCCTGAGTTAACATCGCCGCACAACGCAATTCAAAGACTACTCTTCATCCTCAGAATCACCCATGGTGTAATTAGGTGAATCTTTGGCGAACGGAGGATAGTGACCCATCATTAAATGGGTGATTTGAGCATCCTGCATTTGAATTGTCATGGAGTTAGAGGCCGATGCTACGTTTAGCAATTTGACATTTTCCTTCATCCCATTCAACATCTTCTCATGTGCCTCAATCTTTTGTTGAATGAGTGACAGGGCTTTATCATCTTGTATACCTCTCTGCTTCTTCCCATGTCAGCATTCTTGAAGGAAGGAGTGCTTTTCTTTCCCCATGGCTTGTACCTCCAATTCTGTGACCCTGGTAGATAGAGCATTCAACTGGGTAGCTATTGCGTCCCACTCCTGCTTCTTTTTGGCTTCTTTGTTGGCTTTTACCATGCCATCAAAGAGTTTTGCTACAACTTCATAGGGTTGGTGTAGCATACCTCCCTCACAAATTTGATCAGCTATATTTCTATTCTCGGGTCCTAGACCCCTGTAGAAGCACTCTAGTAGCCCCTTATCTGTCATCCCGTGAGATAGGCATAGATGCAACACTACTTGAAACTTCAGCCGCATTTCCTGAATAGTCTCATCCCCTTCCTGTTTGAAAGTCAGGAGGTTGTCCCTGGCCTTCAATAGTTTCAGAAGGGGATGATCTGTGTGATATCCATAATGGTTTTCCATCCTTAGTTCCTTGTTTTGATATTGAAACTAGAAAAACAAAACTACAATTTAGATTAGTAACACTAAAAATAGAAAGAATCAAAAATTTTATTTAACTAGGAATTCCCAAATAACACCACTCCCCGGCAGTGGTGCCATTTTGATACTAATCGTGACCAACGACACTAACCTACGGTATAAGTGTCTACGATCGTCGATAGTATAGTAGCCCAACTAAAGGTTGGGGTCGTGTCCCAAGGGAGTTATTTTGAGAATTGATAGAAAAATAAAATTAAGCCCTAACTAGTCATAGCTAAAGACATTAACGATTAAAACCATAGTAAATTAAAGGGGGCAACTCAAAAGTGTCAAATATTGATTTGGGGGTTTCATCACAAGTAGTAAAAATAGCAAAAGTTAACAAGAAAATCAAGTATGGGGAAATGTTCTTGGGGTGTGACCCCAATACAAGTTCAGATAAATTGTTGGGTACATGCTTTCAATAGCAAATTTGCAAAATAATAGTGACTAGGCTAAGCTTTAGATGGAAATAAGTTCCCTCTCGGGTAACTTACCTCGTTTCAAATGGGTTCCTCTCGGACACCCATTTGCCGCATGAACATCAGTCTACGCCGTACCCCACTTACTCGCTCAAGCTGAGTGTTAGGATATGGGACTAGGGCCCACCCTCTTGGGCTGAACCTCATGTCGACCCACTCCTTAGTCTATCAGTCTAGTGGTATTGGTTTCGCAACCTCCCTATCAGGCAAGCCAAAAACACATGGGTGGTTTTGTATTTGTAACTACAAACCCATTAAATTAAACCACAAACACATGGTGAAATCACCATTAAAATATATTTACCCTATTAGCAAGCAAGACCCAACAACAATATCAATACATATTTGCTAAATCACACCCCAAGAATGGAGGTTTTTAGCCACACATCAAGAAATAACAAAATACACCTAAAATGATACTAAAATCTAATGGGTATAAGAAATTAAATCTTGATTTAACAAAATTAAGAAGAATGGAGAAGACCCACTTCTAACTTGGGGAAGATGAAATCCTTCTCTCTTCAAGTCTCCCACAAAACGCTCTCCAAACTTGAGAGAAAATATCAAAAAACGTACTATTCTATTCTAAAAATAATAATAATGGTTCGGAACTTATAAAATTAATAACAATTTTAGTATTTATAAACTTCAGAAAATAGCGCTGGCGGATCTTTCGGTGAAGTTAGTTGATACCGCTAAATTACTCGGTGACTCGCCCTTCTTCTGTTTCATCACCGTTGCATGCTTTCCTTCATCATCTTCACATTCTGGACCATTGGGTGGTATAGTACTGCTTCGCGGAACTATTCGGCGAAGCGCCGACTACTCCTTTCAACGCCTTTTTGATCCTCTTCCTTCAGGGCTTTGAATAATGGAACAAAGGGCGGAGTCTGTCCTTTCGGTGAATCGCCAAAGGTTCTTGGCGATTCTGATGCTTCATCTTCTTCGTTCTTTTCAGCCTTTTTGCTCATTTTTGCGCCTAAGTATCCATGCTTTCACTCAAACTTCAAATACTAGAAACTTAAGAGTTTTCATGAGATATTGAGACGAAATAAGCATTGGAGGATACTATTTCTATCAAAATAAAGCCCTAAATGAGTCCAATTTGTGGACTTATTAGCCTACATCATAAGGACTATACCCTAAACCCTAAACTTTAAATCTTAAACCTTAAACCCTAAACTCTCATTTGTAAACCCTAAACCTTAGGGCCTAAAATCTAAACCCTAAACCATAAGCCCAAAGAAACCCTAATCCTAAAAAACACAAAAAAAAAACCCGGAGAAACCTTAAACCCTAGAACACATATAAACCTTTAAAACCCCTTAAAACACTCTAAAGAAAACTTAAAAAACCCCTCAACCTAAAGTAACCAAAGCTTTAAACCCTTAACCCAAAAAGACCCTTAAACCTTAAAAACCCTTAACTTTAAACCCTAAAACCCCTAAACTCTTGGATCTAAACTCTATACCCTAAACCTTAGGGCCTAAATCCTAAACCCTAAAAAATCCTAAATCATTGGGCCTAAACCTTACGGATTATACCCTAAACCATAACACTACAAGAAAAAGCCTTATTTAAGAACAACATTTAGGGACGAGTGAATTATCACATCTCTAAAAGTATATCTATTGAGACGATATTATATTTCGGTCCTTATTTGTACATTTTATTGAGAAGGTCTAGTCCTTAATAAATTTATTTACTAGTTCCAAATTATATTGAGGGCCTAGAGCGGGAGAAAAGTTCCACCATTTTTTATACAAAAATATTTTTAAAATGAAATCTTCACTTTTAACAAAATTTTAAGCGCTAAAGTATATTGAAGCTAGGTAAATGATAAGACCATCGTTCTATTTTTTCTCAAAATACAGCAGCCCATCGCCTAATGCCCTAGTTTGATCTCCAAGAACCCCATTGCAGCTGATCAAGGTCATCAGTTTGCCCTTTTCACATTTTTCGCTTAATCTTAATGTTTCTTGACGTTACTCTGCCCTAATCGCGTATTTTTGCTTGTTTTGTTGCTGCTATGCTCAAAACAGAATTCCAACCAGCTTTGCTCGAAACAGAATTCTAGGTTGGTTCCTTTTCCGATCGAGTTGTTGTGTTTCTTCTATATGTATTAGTGATGTAGTTTTTTCATTGTTGTATTCAATCTACTCTTTTTGTTCTTCCTGCTTAATTATATCTTGACATTCCTCTTCCCTAATTGCGTCTTTTTGCTTGTATTATTGCTGCTCTGCTCAAAATAGAATTCCACCATAGCTTTGCTCAAAATAGAATTTCAGTTATGTTTCTCTTCTGATCGAGTTGTTGCGTTTCTTCTATATGCTTTACTAATGTCATTTTTTCATTGTTGTATTCAAGCTGCTCTTTTTGTTCTTCCTGCTTAATCTTGACGTTTCTCTCCTGATTGTGTCTTTTTGCTTGCGTCGTTGCTGCTCTGATCAAAATAGAATTCCACCCCAGTTTTGCTCGAAACAGAATTCCATGTTGGTTCCTCTTCCAATCGAGTTGTGGTGTTTCTTCTTTATGTTTCATTTATTGCATTTTTTCATTGTTGTATTCAAGCTACTCTATTTGTTATTCCTCTTTTTAGCTCCTGTAATTGAAAAATAGCGCCACTATAATAGACAATAAAGTACCATAGATAAAACTCCACAATGGTGATTCATATTTCACCTGTCGTATATGCATATAACATATCACGAATAGCCCTATCAGGATTAAGTTCATAGATAAAAATCTATGCAAAATGCAATAATTAAGCGCTCCCAATATATGTACTTGGCTAACTTAATATAAATCTAAAATAGGGTGCTAAATATATTTTGCTGCAGAATAATTAAGTGTGCTACAGATACAAATTGATACAACCATAAAGCTTACACTCAACCATAGCCAGTTCAAGCTTTAAAAGTCACTGAAACAAAAGTAATTGAGTACATGTGTTAAACCTCATTTCATAGGTCATTGAACTTAAGATTTATTGGGATCTTCTGTTTTCAACTTTGGTGGGCATATTTCTCGTTTCTTAACCTGCAATATAAGGTAGTAACAATCTTACTTTCTTTTCTCCCTTCATGAAATCTCTCCAACTAGACACATGATGATAAATAGAAGAAATGTTTCAAAACTCAATGCAATAAGTCTAGATTTTTTATAATATCATTTGCCTTAACTGTACAAATTCATATATAATCATGAAGATTAGGTTCAAATAATGATTTTCAGTTGAGATTGTGGTAGGATGGATATAATTCCTCAACCCTTAACAAAAGAAGCTTAACTTTGAGACCTGAAAATGGAAATTTTTTTGGTATAGAGCGCGTCTTTGTTTAATGAGTATTACACAACAGTTACCTGAATTAGTCGGTGCCCCAAAATAGATACCGAACACGGAGTGGGAAACCAAAAAAAAAAGGTTACTATGTTCTAAAGAACCCAATCACATGTATTACTAGTGTTATCATTTGCTACAGAAAAAAAAGACACTAAAGATTCAAAGAACAGTCTTCATAGTAAATGTACAGTTAGATAATAAATAACAGAAACCACTCAAGTTCATAGACGTTTTTCAACAGCTTCATGTTCTAGAAATCAAAAGAGTGATTTGCTCTACTTTTACTACAAGTCAAGGAATGGGAATGATACATAACAACTACATGACTTTTGAATATGAGGTGAGATGTATTAACAAGAGTGATCTTCATCCTAATCAACATATCAAAACTACTTCTAAAAGCACAAGAGAGAATTTGACCATGTCGTCTAGTCAAGAAATTAAAAGAATGGATAAAATGATTCTTGAGAAATAGGATATGGAAACTAATAGTTATTTGCCTCCATCTATTCATCAGGTTATGAAAAACTCTCAAACAAATGAGAAAGGTATGGTTTTTCAATCCATATCATATTCGAGAGATTATTTATCATAAGGTATTGATAAAAAAACTATTTTCCTTAATGGAGTATGTACGAAGATTGTGTGATTTGACGTTCTTGAATTTCCTGTGAAGGGTGGGATAGATGGCTATCCACCTGATTTGGCGACTATTTTCTTTAAGATTCATAAGAAAGATAACAAACTTGTTGAACCTGAAGCAATTGAGAAACATATACGTTTGGTAAATTGAATAAGTTAATAGCCTGAAATTGTTATGTGTTTTGATAGAAAATGTCGTCTTATATATTTTGTAGGCTCAACTTGACGAAATAGTTCAAGAAGATCCATCTCTATCTAGGATAGAGATTGTTGAAAAATGTTGTGGACCACTAACTCGTAGCCATGCATTTGGATTTGGGGGTAATGTAAAGGCACAAGATTTGAAAGGTCGGACTTCTTCAAAGGCTGAAATATTATTCACACCACGTTCAACTCTAGATGATAACAAATTCTTGAATGAAGAAAAAATATTCTTGAATGAGCAAAAAAAATCCTTGAATGATCGTTTGTCTACCATAAAATGTGAGATGAAAGAAATAATGAAAATGAAAGAACTCTTCGCTGCTCAATAATAAGATGTCCCACCTATAATATCACCTGTTTCAACTGAATGAAAACTGTTTTTCTGCTGACCAAGTAAGTAACAATACACCTGACTCTATTTTATTATAAGAAGGTTTTTAATTCCAGAAATGATAGTTCTGCAATGCCAAAGTAAGTAAGGTGTGTGGTAACCCTGAAAAGCATATCCCGACTTGTCCTTGTAATTCAAAGAATTAGTCTAAGTCCAAGAAAAGAAGACTGATATGGATTATCATTGCCTCTTCTATTATCTATGTGATAGGGACTGCCTCAGCAAGAGTTTTCGTGTTGAAGAGACGTCGAGGTAAAATAATCAATGCAGAAGCAGAGTGGTCACCAGAGGTAGCAACTTAGGGCTTTGATATAAAGAATTTTCTAGGTAGTGAAATTTTCCATTCTGTTTACAAAGGGACATTACCAAATGGGATGAATGAAGCTGTCAAAGTTTTCAATGTGCAGATGGAAGGCACATTTCAAACCTTTGACAGAAAATGTGAAATCTTTCGAAATCTTTGTCGTATAAATCTCACCAAAATCAATAGCAATTGTTGTAACTTGGATTTTAAAGCATTGATACTTGAGTACTTGCCAAACAAGAGCTTAAACAAGTTGCTATATTCTCGCAGCTTAACTATAATGCAGATATTGAATATCATTTTCCACGTTTTATCTGCTTTGAAATTTCTCCATCATGGTTAATCAGTTCCAGTTATTCACTTTGATCTTAGGCCTAGCAATGTGTTACTTGACAACAAAATGATGGGACACCTTAATGACTTGGGCATTGCAAAACTTCTATGAAATGAAGCTTCGTTATTCATTTCTTTCATTTTGATTATCTGACTGATGTTCTATATTTAGTTGTAAATCATTAAAATAGATATTATATTCTTGGTTAATGCATCTCATTGTCTTTATAATGGATTTTTTTCTTATTTTCTTGTAGATTTTGTTGATGTTTCTAGATAACACTCGATGAAGATTGGAACTTTTAACTTTTTGCCTAGCTTTTATTCATTCTTCTGTGCAAGATACAAGTTTAGAAAAAGATGAATGAGCTCACTATTAGTGTTCTAGAAATTTAATCCAAAACCTGATGTTAGTCTAACTCGGATGTTAGCTATTTTTTTTGTTAAACAAATATTGAAACCAATATTGTGCATGTCAACTAGTTGATTGTAATGAATTGCTTTCTTTACATATATCTTATTGTCGCTGTCTCTTCTCTATATATATCATCTTTTCGTAGCAAAATTTTTAGTAGCAATTCAATATTTCTTTAAATGTATTAGTGCTCAATCAAGGACAAGAATTATTACTGGTCTCTATAGGGCAATCTATGTCCAGGCAACTTGTTGCTCGTTTCAAATGGTATTCTAGGACAGTGTTGTTGATAGTTGCCAAAGCTGTTCTAGGATGAGGTTGGTTAGTCGCTAAAGGTATTTTAGGACCAGATAGTTCTCTTCTTTAAAGAAATTCTAAGGATAGGTCTTTAATGGTCGCTAGAGATTACTAGGAGCAGATCTATATCGTCTCTAAAGATTATTACGAATAGTTTTTGGTGGTTGTTATAGAGTTTTACTGACCTGAAAAATGTATTTCCCAAGATATATTTGGTCTATTTGAGAGAAGAAATAACGTCCATAAAGGTATTTAGCGATCAGTATGGATCCCCATCCCAAAAACATTTGCAGACTACTTTCTTCGTCCCGTTGTTGTTGAGCGATAGTGAGGGAAGCTTTTAGGACGGGTGGAAACCAGATATTACACGTCTCAAATGCTCGTTTAGGACCAGTGTTCATCTTTCAAGGACCAAATTTCCCTTCCTTAGAGACATTTTTTGTTGTGGTGTAAACCTTAGGCCTTAAACTCTAAACCTTAAATAGTATACCCTAAGCCTTAGAGACTAAACCATAAACCTTAGGGACTAAAATTAAAACCCTAAACCCTAAACCTTAAAAAACCATAAACCCTAAAAACACTAAGAAACCCTAAACCCTAAAAAAAGTAAAGCACCCTATAGAAAACCTTTAAAACCCCTATACCTAAAGAACCCAATTCCCTAAACCCTGAACACAAAAAAAACCCTAAAAACTCTAAACCATAAGATCTAAACTCTATACCCTAAAACATAGGATCTAAACTCTATACCCTAAACTGCTGAGCCTAAACCTTAAGGAATATACGCTTAACTAAAAACCTTAGGTCTTACACCCTAAATATTAAACCTTATGGCCTAAAATCTAAACGCTAAGCCCTAAGAAACCCTAAACCCTAAGAAACCCTCAACCCTTAAAAGCTCTAAAGAACCTTTAGAAACCCTAAAAACACCCTAAAGATAATCGTAAACCATTGGATCTAAACTCTATACACTAAACATTAGGGACTAAATCCTAAACCATAAAAAAAACTCTAATGCATAGGGCCTAAACCTTAAGGACTATACCCTAAACCCCAAACAATAGAGAATAAGCCCTAAACCCTTAATGGTAAACAATAAACTATGAACTCTAAATCATACACAATAAAATATAGGGTCTAAAATGAAACCCAAAACCCTAAAAAAAGCCAAAACATACGAAACCCTTAATCCTAAAAAATCCTTAAAAAAGACCGTAAAAACCCTAAAAAATCATAAAATCACTCAAAGCAAAATATTTAAAACCCCTAATCCTTAAAAAGCTAAAGACCTAAACAATAAACCATAACCCTAAACCTAAACAACCCTATATGCACCCTTAAAAACCCTAAATAGTAGGATCTAAACTATCTAAACCCTAAACCTTACGACCTAAAGTCTAAACGCTAAACCCTAAACCCTAAAAAAACCGTCAAAACCCCTATGAAACTCTACACCCTTTAAAAACACCTAAACCTAAAGAACACAAATCCCTAAACCCTAAACCATTAAAAACCCTAAACTTTAAACCCTAAGAAAACCATAAAAAAAAAAAAACCTAAAAACCATAAACCGTAGGATTAAACTCTATACCCTAAACCTTAGGACCTAATTACTAAATTATAAACCCTAAAAAAATCATATGTCCTAAACCTTATATCTTAAAAGCAAAACCTTAGGACGTAAACCCTAAATGGTACACCTAAAACATAGGGCCTAAACACTAAGCCTTAGGGCCTAAAATCATAACCCTAAAAAAACCCTAAACTGTGGGGCCTAATCCTTATTAACTATACCCTAAACCCTAAACTCTAAACATTAGGGCCCAATCCTTATGGACAATACCCTAAACCCTAAACCCTATACCTTAGGGCCTAAAATCTAAACTTTAGACTCTACTCCCTAAGAAGTCTAAACCCAAGAAACCCTAAATCCTAAAAAAAAAAACCTAAATACCCTAAGAAACCCTAAACCCTTATTTCCTTTTTTAAAAAAACACGACAAACCCTAAACCTAAAAAGACCCTAGCGAATAACCCCCTTAAGAAAACCTCTAAACCTATAGAACACAAAACCCTAAACCATAAAAAAAAACCTAAACCTAAGAAACCCTAAAATGACCTTAAAAACCATAAAAAAAACTTAAAAAACCCTAAACAGTAGGATCTAAACTCTATACCCTAAACCATTCGTCTTAAATCCTAAGAAATCCTTAAACTTAGGGAAAAACATTAAGGGCTACACCCTAAACCCTATACATTAGGGCTTTAACTCCAAACCCTAAATCATAAAACCTAAACCTTATGGCCTAAACCCTGAACCTTAGGGCCTAAAATATTAAACCTAACCTCTAAGCCCTAAGAAACGATAAACACAAAGAAGCTCTACACCCTACAAAAACACTGAGAAACCTTAAACCCCTAAAATCAGCTGAACTTGAAAAACCCCAAAATACCCTACAAACCTGATAAACCCTAACCATAAAAAACCCAAAGCACCAAACCCTAAATCCCAAAACATAAAATCCCTAAATTTTAAATGCTAAAAAACCCTAAAAACCTATAAAACCCCTAAATAACCCTAAACCATAGGGTCTAAACTTTATACCCTAAACATTAGAACTTAAATCCTCAACCCTAAAATAACCCTAATCCCTAAAAACCCCTAAAATGTAGGGTTTAAACCTTAAAGACTATACCCTAAACCCTACACCTTAGGGATTAAACCCTAATCGTAAAGTGTAAACCTTAGGGCCTAAAATCTAAACACATAACCCTAAGCCTTACGAAACCCTAAACACGAAGAAACCCTAAAAATTTCTAAACCATAAAAGAACCATTAAAGACCTTAAAACCCAAAAAAAAAACATAAGACACCCTAAAGAAAACCTTGAAAACCCGTTAACTTAAAGAACCCAAACCACAAAACTCTAAACCCTTAAAAATCCTAAACCAACAAAACCAATAACTTTAAACCCTAAAAAACCCTAAAGTGTAGGATCTAAACTCTATACCCAAAATATTAGGGACTACATCCAACACCCTAAAAAACTCTAAACTTTAGGGCCTAAATCATAAGGACTATACCCTAAACCCTAAAAAACCTTATGGGGTAAAATCTAACGATTAAGTCCTAAGAAATCCATGAACTGTAATAATAACGTTAAAATATACTTCTTGAAAAGAAATATAAACGATAGTATGCAATATATTTACCCAACTATGAGTCGGGGTCGATCCTACAGAGAATATGGAAGAATATTATCAATAGCAAATATTTAACTCGATAGTCGTTATATAAAAATGGGGGGATTTAAATTGAAATAATATAAAAACAATAAAAAGATATCTTTGAACTAAGTATGTTCCCCAAAACCTCATAACGCGGTAATCCTAATAATAGTAACCCTTTACTAGTGTATTACATGCAAAGTGATAAGTTAGGTACCTCTAAATCCTTGGTCCGGCATCTAGAGAATTTCACCACGCACCTTGGTCCAGCTACGTGTGTATAATTTTACTAACCCTTACCTTTACCTCATATTAGACATCATAATCGATGTTTGGCTTAGTTATTACTTCGCACCAATCGACACTAGCCTATTAGATAGTATCACACTAAATCTATGTCGATAATTCCTTTCTTGTTAATTACCTCCTTGGTCCGGCAAGTAGCAACAAGGCGAGTTCTAACGCGTGGACTCGTTAAAAAGACTTCTAAATGAAAGAATTATCAATGCATGCAAGACACTATTCAAGATTTGCTTAGTTATTATTCATACTTTGTTAATCGCTTATGGTTCCCACAACCCTAGTTATCAAAGTTAGCTACTCATTATCTCAAAAACACAATCAAAATTCATTAAAATAAATATGCTTGTGTTAATCATAAAAAGTTAAGAACAATAGCTAAACTATTTTTTATTAAGCACGAATACAAATAAATAATAAAGGAGAATAAAGAATAAACCACAATTCTCCGGTCTCCACAGTGGCTCTTCCAGAGCTCCTAAGCTAGAAGAAAATTTATATTATGTCTTGTATCTTGGTTCTTGGCCTCCCTTAAATAATTATTTCTATGCACTATTTATAGATATAGAAAATCCTAAATAAAATAATTGAGTCCACCTTAAATTAGGAATTGAAAACCAAAAAGAATTGGATTCCTTTTCTTTTTTCGTCGCGTGAACAGTAATACTGCCGCCTCAACATAATTTTGCACACTTCACTTGCTGCCACGTGGCAGCAGAACAAAGCAAGCGTAAAAATTGAAATTCCACAATTTGCAGCCGTCATTTCCTTTTATATATAAATATATTATTTTATTAAATTTAATCCATTAAGCTACCTGCTTGATTTCATTCTTTAACCTTGCATCTTTAATTCGTTTTAGCTCCAAACTTTTTTATTTTTTCACCAATTTAATCCTACAAATAAAATATACCATTTAACACAATTCATAAAATTCATACTAAAAAAGGAAAAATATAAAAAATAAATGTGAGGAAATAATAACTAAAAATATGTATTTTTAGCCTCACATTAACACCCCACACTTAAGCTTTTGTTCGTCCTCGAGTAAACATTTAAAAATCATCCCAATAAAAAATCATACTAGCAATGTCATTACTTTGGTTAATACAAACAATTAGGCCATATACCAATTTCAAAACATCAAGTAGACTTCTCAATCATTATGCAAGACATCCAAATAAACAACAAACCTCTAACCTCCTAACCTCAAAGAAGGACTTTGAACTCATCAGATTTAAGCTTTCTCACCTACTCTCATCAAATAAAGTTGATAAAATCACCTATCTATCATGAAACAAGTTCCCTCACAAGAAGAAATAGTCCACACACTCTAATCAACAGATTGAATATAAATTAAGGACTTGGCATCAAAGAACACTCTCACACTCACAAAGAAAATTCACATGTATGCACAAAGAACTATATGCTTGCCCATTATGTACATCTCCACTAATTAAGCATGCTTGAATAGAATCAAATAGGACTTTAACGGGTTGTAATGTAGGCTAGGGGACGGGTAGGAAAATTATATAATAGTGACTTACACTTCCTTAAGCACTTTGCAATTTTAGACTTCATAACCTATTATTTTCTTCTCTTTATTTTCAGCCCTCTCTTCAACACCTAATTCACAAGTAATTCTCATTATCTCAAGAATGTTTCAATCATTTTTTTAAATTTTTTAAAAAAGTTTTCCCTCACAATAGTCACCCTCAACATACGTATTTTACATGCGTTAAGGTGCACGATGTCCTTGGAAGGACCAGGGTCATCATCAAGGTAACTTTTTTTTTTATGTCACATTCTCTTTTTCTTTTTCTTTTTCTTTTTTTTCATGTCACATTCTTTCAGAGAGGGCTTTTAAACACTTTGTAGCTATCATTGATTACCTTTTCACTCAACCATCCCTTTTTCTCAAAATTGGTAATTAGAATAAGTCTATGCTATAATGCTCAAGGAAGCAAGGTGCAAAAACTAGGGATTCAACAAAATAGTCAATGATAAAATATGGCTACCAAAAAAAAAAAGCTACAGGCTCAAAAGGGCTAACTAGTGATAAAATATCTGAAAAAGGCTACAATTTACCAAACAAAGCAAAGAAAGCCTATTATCATCTCCTAACAAAGCAAAACTTTTTATTTCACTTCAATAACATGCAGGGCAAGTTCTAGACTAAGATGCAAAACATGGAATAAACAAAGTCTCATCACACATGGCACAAGTATCAATCAAGATGGATCAATTCCACTTCTAAGAGAGACAAGATCATAACAAACTACAAATAAAATAAGCTATATACAAAGTCACAACCATGAGCTTAGATGTCAAAGAGTTTGCATTTTTTTTAATCAAGCATTCACAAGAAAGTACTACTCAAAAATTAGGCCCAAATAGTAAGTATCACATAACTCAAAAGGGTCTTTTCTTTTTTCTAAAAAAAATAAAAATAAAAATAAAAATAAAATTTATTCTTAAAAAAAAAAAAGACATTCGGTTCAAAGGGACTATCCTCAGGAAAAGAACTGAAAACAAAAGCCAAGGAACCCATCCTAAAAAAAAAGACTCAATAAAACAGTAAAATCTAGGAATTCATTCCTCCACCCCACACTTAAAAAAGATGCTCTGTCCCCAAAGCATTAGATAAAATTTAAAACAAGGGGTAGGAAAACTTCCTAAGGCCCTTTGGCCTAGCTAGTAGCATGTTCTTTTATTCCTCTTTGCATCAAGGGTCGCCACCCCACACTTAAGTCAAACATGCTCCTTTCCTTCAATTTTTTTTTTGGGTACTTTGACTTCCCCTAATTTGCAAAAACAAGAAAAGAAAAAAAAAGTGATACAAATAAAATAAAATAAGAAGTTACACTACTAATTGGGTTGCCTCCCAATAAGTGCTTAATTTAACGTCGCGGCACGACACCATCAATTTTACTATTTTTCCTTCCACTTTGAAGATATCAATTGCACCCCTAATTTTGCATCAATTTTTCTATTACTTTCAAGTGGTGATGGTACAAAAATAAAGGTCCCAAGCAATAGATATCACATTATGCACTTCTTGGATCCTAAGTGAGGAATGTAAATCTCCGATATTGGAACAATAAATTCAAGAATATAGGCACAATTTTCCTCCTCCATACACTCTTCTATAGGCTCAGATTGCTCGATTAATTTCTCATCATCTAAACATAATGGGGAAAAATGATTGGAATGAAGTCTAGTGCGCCCTAACTTATGAATTATTTTATTATTTACACCCTCATATTTACACATACTAGAGTTTTTAAAAATAATATTATCTACTTCATTACATAACTCTAGTGCACTCTTCTCAACAATGACAATATCAATAAAAGTATGATCAAGCAATTGGCCCTCAACCTTTAGCTCTTCAAGTTGACTTATAAGTATTTTTTCTTCCTCACACATATTGTTACTAAATTGTTGGGTGTCATATGATTTAATATTTTCACTCAACTCAAAATTTACTTTCTCGAGATCCCAATAATAGGTATCTTCATCATTCAAGCACTTAAATATTGATTTATAGCACAGTATCAATAAATCTTCTATGTCCCCACACAACTTATTTTGTTGAGAAAAAATTAGCTTATAAGAATCCAAAATGTTAGAAGTACAAAAATTACAAAAACACTTAACACTACATACTTTTTCGGATGACATCTCAAGAAGAGTAAAACATATAATAAAGAAAAGTAAATTAAAACAAATTAAAAAAAAACAAATAAAAGGACTACAAGTCAAAATAAATACTAAAGACAATTTCTAGGCCATATTCCCCAGCAACGGTGCCATTATTTGATAACGTTCAAATATACCTCTTCAAAAAGAATATAAACAATCGTATGCAATATATTTACCGAACTATGAGTCGGGGTCGATCCCACAGAGAATATGGAAGTATATTGTCAATATCAAATATTTAACTCGATAGTCGTTATATAAAAATGGGGGATTTAAATTGAAATAAAATAAAAACAATCTTTGAACTAAGTATTTATTTATATTCAGATTATTAAAAGTAACTAGGAATGTGTTCCCCATAAGCTCATAACGCGGTAATCCTAATAATAGTAATCCTTTACTAGTGTATTACATGCAAAGTGATAAGTTAGGTATCTCTAAATCCTTGGTCCGGCATCTAGAGAATTTCACCCCGCACCTTGGTCTGG
>JAJOOH010016926.1:0-37278 GCA_029582605.1 Solanum gracilifrons
CAGTGCCGGCTCAATGCTTATAAAAATCAGGCATATGCCTTAGGCCCCCAATTTTAGGGGGCCTCTAATTTCTACCACAATAAATTATGTGTTAATTGTTTTTATAGAAAAAATTAATTATCTAAAACAAATGTATTTTTAAAAAATATATATATATTATTTTATTCTCCTTAACCTCAATCAAATAGAAGAAATCAAGAAAAATGTTGTTTTGTCTTCTTACATTCTCTTCACTAACTCTCGCATTGTAATTTTCTAGACCCCTTTTATATTATATGTAAGTTAGAGCTCTATCAAAAATATGAATCAATAGTAAAAATCATGTTTTGGATAAAATGAATTACAAGTTGTTTAGATTGACTTATTTCATGTGTTTTTAAACCAAAAAAAAAAAGATTTATAAGCAATTTTGTCAACTTATTACTTATAGAATAATGTTAACAATTTATATAATAATTGTCTCAGCTAAAAGATTTTAGGCCTTTAATTGAAATTTCGCTTTAGGCCTCCAAGTACGTTGAGCCGCCCCTGGTTGTGACTTTTTCGATAAGTTGTGCCTATTTTCAAAGGGTTGTGATTTTTCGATGAGTTGCAACTTTTCCAAAGAGTTGTAACTTTTCAATAAGGTGTGACTTTTCCAAGGAGTTGTGACTTCTCGGAAAGGTCATGACTTTTCAGATAAGACATGAAAAATGTTTGTTGATACTATCCTTTGTTGACTATAAATACAGGGGCTTCCTCTCATTTTTCAACCACAATTTTTTTAATCTTCTACTCTTTTTCTTCTTGCATTTTTTAAAAATTTCGGTCATTTATTGTCGTTGGGTGAGTTCGAATTTTAGCAGAATATGAGGTACATACAACTATTCTGATGAAGTAAATCGGTCTATCTTAAGAGGGTATATTTCTTAACCTAGAGTACTTGAGGGAAATAATTATGATGATATAATAATTATTTTTTTGCTTAATATATACATTAGTATGTAATGTTCCAATAAATGAAGTTAACATGTTGTAGTCTAAAATCTTTTATTTTTTTTAACAATTTCTCTTGTGATGTAGATAAATGCTTCTAAGTATCTTTTTTCTAAATTATTAAACTTCTCAAGGATTAGAGAATTATCACGATTTGTTTTTTTGATGCTCAACACAAAAGAATGACTTTATTTATCAATGTTACTTATGTGATTTAGCTTGTCATGAAGTTTTCTTCAAAATAGTTATTACTATATAAACATTGCACTTTTGTTTTGCTTATTTATTATTTCTTAATATTTCAGTATTTTTGACAAAGAAAAGATCATATGACTTGTAATAACACCATGTGAAGTTTGTATAGTTTAATATTTATTATTTATTTAATAGCTAATTTTTATGGGATAAATATTTTTGTTAATGCAATTATCTATATCTTCTATATATTATATTATATTATTACCTTAAAAGCATGAACTCCTAACTTGAATGTTAAATTACTATAATATCCTAACTTAGGTTGTGACTTTTTTGATGAGTTGTGACTTTTCTGATAAGTTGTGACTTTTTTCGAAGGGTTGTGATTTTTCGATAAGTTATGAGTTTTCCAAAGAGTTGTGACTTTTCCAAAGGGTTGTGACTTCTCAAAAGGTCACGTTCATACCACCCTTTGTTGACTATGTAAACCCAATCTCTTTCCCGAACGTTACTAGCCATACTCGGTCATTTACTTGTACTAATGCATATTAAATTATAATATATCATCTTGTTTACCAAAAAAAAAAAAAGAGAGGCTTCCTCTCTTTTTTTTTAAACCACAATTTTTTTGTAATCTTCTACTCTTCTTCTTCGTGCATTTAAAAATATTTCATGTGATTTATTGTCATTGAGTGAGTTCGAATAAGGTTGTAAGTGATGCCTTTGCTCTTAGTATATGTTGATTACTGTTGAGTTGTGAGTGGAAAGAAAGATTTCTTTTTGGTGAAAACAGAAAATGTACATTTTTGTCGGTGTATTACTTGTGCCATTAGTTGTATGACAGCCTGGTGCTGCCTTTTCTGTAATAATTTTATCATATCAAAATTAAATTAGTTGCTAATAGTCGTCCATTGTAACTTACTAAGTGAATGATTGTGGTGTTAACTCTCATTTGATGATATGCTTCAATTTTCTACCAACAATAGAAGAATTAAGCAAAAAGAGGAGAAATTTTATCTTGAGGATTACACGAAACGCATCGGTCCTTTCTCTTCACTCAATATTTTTCAGGTGTCTCTACGTTGCATTTTGTACCTTTACCTTCTCTCCTATTTTTTAACAGTTTATGAAGGAACACACCGTCATTATTATTGTCAAAATACAGTTGTCTTTACCTCCCCTTTTGACAGTGATCTTTAATGTTTGAGTGAACTGCCTTGCTTTTTCTCCTCAGAGTTGTTGACTAATGAACTTCTTGATTGGTACTACCAAAAGGTCATCAATTTGTCTAATATACACATTAGTATGTAATATTCCAATATATGAAGTTAACATGATGTAGTCTAAATTCATTTGTATTTTTTAACAATTTCTCTTGTGATGTAAATATAAACTTTTGAACATCTTTTTTCAAAATTATTAAACTTCTCAAGAGTTAGAGAATTGTCACAATTAATTTTTTTGATGCTCAACACAACAAATTGACTTTATTTATCAATGGTACTTATATGATTTAGAATGTTAGGAAGTTTGCTTCAAATTAGTCATTACTATATAAACATTGCCCTTTTGTTTTACTTATTTACTATTTCTTAATATTACAATATTTTAAACGAAGAAAAGTTTTATATATATATATATTGGGTAGGTATTTTAATTTAAACTAAAGTATTATATATGTCACAAATGTATTATCAAGTTAACAAGATCTTTGAACTTCAAAATATATTATTTTAAATTATTCCGAGTTCTTTTTTTAAAAAAGAAAACTCACAACCAATGTGAAAATATGTGAATATATATGAATCATTTAAAAATGTTATTCATACTTTTTAACATTCTTTAGTTATATATTATGAATTATCATAGTTATTACATTAACTATTTCTATCTTTCATCCTTTTTATCTTAACTTTTGACCAATAATTTTTCATATTATTATACCGTCCTTATATATGTGATAACATGGTGTTGTTATTTTTCCTTGGACGAATCATGCTTGATTGAATAAATTGAAAATTGTTTACAAGTATATGAACTACATCTTTGTTGGATGTAGATAAACAGGTGATTATATATATGATTTCACAGATAGAATTTATTCTTTAATTTCAGTTTTTAGTTTTTCCGGTAAAAAAAAAAAAGAGGAAGCCTTTTCTCAGTTAACTATGGACAGTCAGATAACTAGCTTAAATTTATTTACACAGTCAATCGAGAAGTAAAATATGAGAGCCAACAACAAGAACGTCATTGATTATGTTATAACATATAAAATAAAAATTAATATACAAAAATTAGTTCTAAAAATAAAATATAGTTGTTCTCTTCACATGTTCATATGACATCCGAACAGTTTAACGTGAAATACACGTGCAAATACATCTGGTTAGATGACAAGAAAAATACACAACAAATATCGTCTATAAGTTAATATTATTGAGATACGACCAATTACATGATTGAACCTCAATAAATTGAAATAATACATGCATTATTGCATTTAACTAATAAAAATTTTCATTGACCATCTTTATAGGTTCGCGTGAAGAAGAGATATAAATGATGATCCACATTGAACATTCACAAAAAATCGATAATATTATTTTGTTCAAAGCTTACTATTCATAACTTCGCTTAAATAAGCAATATTATTTACTATAACATATATTTTCTGAATTGGTAATTATGTGCAGCGCACGTGTCGAAAAACTAGTACTAAGATACACCACAGCAAACCAAGAAAAAACAGAACCAATTAAAAATTAGATAATAATTAGCTGAATTTTGAAACAGAATTATGCATTTTTAGAAGGCGAATTCATGAGATTATTAGGTTTTCTATAGATAGATTAAAAAAACAAGATGACCTAGTATAAAATCGAAACTTAACATCAAGTTTCAATTTCCTATACTCTGAACATGTTTGAACACTAAATTTTGGAGTAGAATTTGTGGTAATGTATCAATTAGTCACAAATTTTGTTTCCCTAAATGTAAAACAAATTAAGTAATAGGTTCACATTTATGAGAAAGAGGTGATTGTGCATGATTATACAAAAGAACATTTGGTACATCACTCAATATAAAAGCTTTTTTTCCATTTCTCGAAATATGGCTCAACTCGGCCATATAATTTTACATAAAAATCAATCCTAAGCGCCTACCTCAAAACAGCTTCCTACTAACAACCAAGAGCAAGGTCGAAAATCTCAAATTTCATTCCTATCATGCTCTCTCATTTCACCACTAATAATATACAAGTAAAAATGGATTCACTTCTGCAAGAAGTGTTCCAAGGATGATGGAACGGCAACAAATAAACGGGTATATCATAAGCAACAGGTCAATGCTTGCCTAAACTGTGACCATCTCTGTTCTTGGAACTCCAGGCTTCATCTCCAAACACTTCCTCAATCATAGTGCAGGTTGGTAACAAATCAACTTCATTTTTAGCACAACTTAAGTACCCCATTCCCCATTCTTTACCATTAGATGGCTCCATCACAAAATCATGCCCACTGTCAATGCCAACACCAGCAAAATGACTTGCCCAGTGTCTACAATCATCAGTTTTTACCTGTGGTGTTTCTGAAGAAGCCCCAGCTGCATCAGTGGTACAAGAGCTATCTTCAACATCATGGTTACCCACTTCATTTGAATGATGTCTGTCTAGAGGCTGAATATTGTGTCCACAACTACTGTTATTATCAATCAATTCATCGGGACATGCTTTTGACACATCACTCAAGACCTTCCTCCTGCAAAAGTTAATCGTCCGGTAATCTTCAAAGGTTGCAACACCAGCTTCTTCATCATATGCTTGTTTTTCAGTCACATATATCTCATTGTGACCAGGATAATTTTGATATATTGGTGATTCAACCACAGAATCCTCATCTTCATCTGTCATTTGAGCTCCCGTAGCAACAACATCGTCATCGATCTCCTGCCATTCATCGTTATCACTGTCTATATTTGATGGGTCAAACCTATTCTGCTTGGCACGCTTCCGCAAAATAAAGACATTGAAGTAATAGTTAACGAGATCTCTCTTGCTCCGTGAAGGAAATTCAACAGCAAGGTGGTCCCAGAAATTCTTGCCTAGTGCTGCAGGATTGGAAAATACAACTTCATGAAATAATTCCTCTTCCTCTTCACTCCATTTCTCTGCCACTATCTCTCCCATATCATAAACACCCAACCTAACAAATGTTTCCTCACCCAAGGACGCCTTAAGCTTCTCCCTTGCTTCCATGACGTGCAGCCGAACACATCCAAAGGAACCAGCATCTTCACAGGAACACCCAATTTTTCCTGCTCCAACATTCTCCTCGTGGTCTGCAGGTAATTCCAATTTAGGCATTGGAATGATACATGTCCCAGCCAGTTTATTTTCTTCATCATGATGATCCACAAAACCTGATTCTAGAGTTTGAGACGGAAGATTTGGGTTTTCTTGAGTGCTCTCCTTCATGGATATATTTTTACAATCATACGCACCCCATTCTGGTAATTCGGCTTGGAAATCTGGTCCAATGGGAACCGATTTCCGAGGAGGATTGTTCAAAAGAGGGGAATAGACCTCCATTGAATGAATAACAACTCTGAATGAAGGATCAGTATTGTAATATTTAGAAGCCGTCAATGCATGAAAAGGCACCTCGGACCTGATGTCTTCTTCTTTGCTGGTGCTACTAGAGGTCCAAGAAGAGTTTGAGGCGGAGCCATGAATGCTTGTCTCAATTGCTTTCTCAGAAGAAACAGGAACTGCAGCCACATCGCAACTATCAGGTCTCTTCTCCCTGAAAGCTTTGACTTCTGAAAATTTCTCCTCATCTCCACCTACCAAAGACCATAAATTTAGATCATCCAAGGATAAGAAAATCCACAAATTAATTCACATCCAAACGTGCTGCTAAAAGAGCAACCTCCTAATGACAAGATGCTTGCCAAGAGATCGAAAGTTTGTGTAAATAAAAGCATTCAAACCATTACTCACAAAGCAGTTATAACAACGTAAATCATTTCAGGAATTTGATAGAATAATCTCTTCCTAACCTGAAGTGTAAGAGTTAGGAGCCACTGATTCACACGGAAACTGCAAAAAGGAAACTAGCTGACTACTCGGTTCTACATGTCTCGGCTGCTTAGACGAAACCTCATACAACTTTTCTTCACTGTATGGTCTTTTTTGCACCATATTTAACTGCAAAAGGAAGTTGAAGAAGGTGTTAAGCAGATTCACAAAAGGGAAAATGGAGGAGAATTAAGTTCCACACACTCAAAAACATTGATGTAGCCAATTCCATAAGACACACAAGATATCCAGAGCATTCTTCAAACAAAAAAATACATGAGAGATGTAGACACAACATCCAGCATTGAGCACAAAAATGAAATCTTTTAGTCATAGCTAATCAAAACATTGAGAATTTCTAGTTAAAGATAATAACTTCCCCCCACAGAAAAGGAATTGACACTAACAAAATACTGCATAACGACAGAAATTCAACTATCAATAGCATAGTAATAAAGAACAAGAGAAAAATCAGAGAGAATGTTGAAGGAAGTAGCAAAATAGAACACCCATATGATAATAAAGAACAAATATAGACAAGACTAGAAATTGTCGAGCACAGTTGGACTTTCAGGTTGATAAACAGTCCACTCTGTTTCAAGCAAAGAATCTAAGTAATAGTTGAAAAGGTTGCCACTCAAGAGGTAAATGTCTAAAGGACATAGTCATCATCTGTATAACAAGTTTCTAATTTGTGACACGGGGCACATGTACAGTGAAAATGGAGTGGCTCAGAAAGTTTGATAATAAAAATCTAAATATTAAAAAAAATTGTTTATTTACATGTGCAAAATAAACAAATTTAAAAATAAAAAAAAACAGAGTGGGATCTTTGGTTTTGAGCTAATTACAATCAATCGACAGTCGAATTCAGGAAATCGAATGTATTTTTTTTCTTTTGTTCTGGAAATCGTGACCTAAAATGAATTAATTACAATTTTATGAATAAAAAAAAACTAACCCTAGATCCCCAAATTTGA
The DNA here is from genome assembly GCA_029582605.1 of Solanum gracilifrons. NCBI lineage: Eukaryota > Viridiplantae > Streptophyta > Magnoliopsida > Solanales > Solanaceae > Solanum > Solanum gracilifrons. Next base: position 7,231 of record JAJOOH010016926.1, read on the forward strand.
AATCGATGTAAAAAAATTTAAAAAATATCAAATCGACCAGAAATGATGCGACGAATCGCAGATCGAGCACGAAGAAAGACTGTTTAAACAAAAAAATCCTCAAAATCACAAACGAAAAAAAAAAAACAATCGATCAAGAAATCAAGAGATGATAACAAAATCAAGCTAGAAACTGAATTAATTTCATGAAATGAAGGTAGATCGAACAGATCTGATGAAAAAACGATAGATCTAGAAACCCTAACCTCGGAATTCGATTTCCAAACGGATAGATCCAAAAGAGGTACCAATCGATAAACAATGAAACGAATTAGAAGGATCGGAGGTTGATTTGATCTTCAAGAAGATAAATCAAGGTCGATTGAAGGGGAAGAAGATGAGAAATTGGAATTGGGGAAAAAATTGATGACGAAAAAATAGAGGGTAAAGGTGGGTCAAAGGGGATTCGGTTATTGATGTGCCCGAAATAGTAACGCGTATGGTCAAAAAGGGGCTCCGTAATCACAGGTAATTACGACAAATACCCCTAGTATTGGAAAATAATGGCTGCCCCACTTTAGACTATTTATCTAGGTGCTCAATCTGTGGGCTAAAAGAGTTGGAAAGAAGTGATGTGACACGTGCCATGTGCTAAATAGTTTTATCATATTTTTTAAAATAATTATATTACCTATAATAATAATCTATATAAGCATTTGTTGATGATTTTTAGTAAAAATAATTGATAGTATTTGTTTTATTTGAACGTATGTGGTATTATTTGATTAGGCATAAAATTTAAGAAAAAAATTAAAATTTATGGTGTAAAATAAATCTTAGATATTTATATGGCTATATATTATTTCATCAAAAGGTAAAATGAAAATTTTAGAATAAAGTTATTTCTAATTATAAAGATATGATATTAAAGGAGAATTTTAAAATTAAGTTATTTCTAATTATAAAAATGTGGCATTGAAATGAGAATTTTAATTTAAGTTACTTCTAATTATAGGATATGACATTAAATGAGAATTTTGAAGTTGAGTTATTTCTAATCATAGAAAACTACATTCTTCTTTATACGAACTAAAAATGAAAGCATGTCACATAAATTAAGAATTAAGACAAAGCGGGTAACTTATTATTTCATATCATATATTTTCCATTAATGTCAAAATATTGCATCTTGTATATAAGTTAAACGTTTTTCCTAGCGAGAAATGTTTTTTGGTTACACCTTTTTCAATATATTTTTTCTCTCAACTCGTCTTGAATAGCTTAGTTATTTATCCTATCTTTTTTGGTATGTTCGTACATTCATCTCAACATCATCATTTCGCTACTCTCATAATTTGAATATGTGAAGTTTTTGACTGACCAACAGTCCGTCCATACAACATAGCTAGTATGACCATCACTTTATAAAACTTGTCTTTAAGATTTCGTGACACATTTTTGTCGCATAAGATACCAAATGCGATTTTCATTTCATCTATATCACAATCGATGTGTAACATCATGGTCAATCTCTCAACTTCCTTAGATTATGAATCTAAATACTTGATCTCTCTTCGGGGTTATATATGTATCAATCCTTACTTCCACATCTGTCACACGAGTCATATCATTGAACTTGCACTCCAGGTACTCTGTCGTAGTTCTATTCAGCTTAAACCCTTTAGACTTTAAGATTTGTCTCCAAACCTCTAACCTAGCTATTATCAACTCTGCCACGTGTCTCGTCAATTAAAGCTATGTCGTCTGCAAATAGCATACATCATGACATCTCCCATTGGATATGTTGTATCAATTCATCCACTAGTAATGTAATTAGAAATGGGCTAAGAATCGACCCTTGGTGCATTAATCTCATCTCCACTTGAAAGTGCTTAGAGTTTCCTCCTAGTGTCCTCATTGGGTATTGACTCTGTCATATATACATCTCCTTAATTATTCTAATTTACATCAGATGTATACCTTTAACCTCAAACATCTCTATAACACCCCTCCTATAGACTTTGTCGTAAGCTTTTTCTATGTCAATGAACAACACATACAAGTCCCTCTTCCTCTAGCCTATAATGTTCCATCAATCTCCTAATCATATGTATCGTTCATTTAGTCGATCGTTCCAACATAAATTTGAATTGATTTTCGTGAAGTCAATGTATCTAATTTTCTTTTTTGGGGGGAATAAAGTCAATGTACTTAAGGCATGACAACTCCTATGATTCATTTACATACATATCATCCATTTGTTTTTTAAACTCACTATCTAGAGCGACATTAATAGTAAAATAAAATAATAAAACAATCAGGGGCGGACCTAGGTGGACTCCAGGGGTTTACCCGAACCCCCTCGTCAAAAAATTACACTATATATATAACGTCAAATTCTGATTTTATGGGTATATATATTAAAATGAACCCCCTAAAAACAAAGTACAGGTTTGGCTTAGTGGATAAGTGGTTCAAGATGTGCCCCTAGGTCACGGGTTCAAATCCCTTGGGCAACATTTTCCCCCTATTTTTTTAATGCTTTGGAAAATGTAACTTTTGGGCTTAGACCTCCTTCTTCTTTTTCATTATGTTTTCCTTCTATTCCATTTCTTCTTTCTAATTTGTTTTTGTTCAAATTTATTAGACACATTCTATTTATTTTTATTTTTTATTATTTTTATATCTATTATTCATGTTGTTTCAACGTAACTCTTTTTCATATACTAACCTGAAATTAAAAATCTTTTAAATATGATGAATTATATTTAACTAGAAATTGAGATAGAAATATAATATATATATTTTTTAAAAAGGTAAATTAGATGTAATTTAATGAAGAAACTTAAATATCGTTAACACCCTTTTAAAAATATTAATTTATAGAATTCATGAAATTATTTTATATTCCTAATTCTATTTTAGAGGGATGAAAACTAAACTTATTTGATTTATTCGTGATTTGTCTTTTTTACAAATTATGAGTTATGACTAACCTAGTAAATTGAACTATATTAACTAAAAAAATTGACGATGTTATTTATTTATCTTTTGAATATGCATTATAATATTAGTAACTCTATTCTTAGACATTTTTAGAGAATATTGACGATTTTCATAGTAATATGTGATTGAATGGATACAAATTTACAATTTTTAAAAAGTGAAAACTAAAGTAAAAATTACAAAATGAAAGTATAAAAACACAAGAAATTTTAAGAATGCTCGATGGAGCATGATAAAAGTAGAAAGAAATGTTTAATATGGTATAATAAAATATGTTAGATTTAGCATGATAAGGTAAATATCTTTCTTTCCCGTCTCACTCCCTTTTTCATCATTTAATTTTCACGCGTTTTAGGAATTAATTTATGTAATATAGTTGATCCTCTAAAATTCTTATCAATGTATCTTTGTCCTCGATATTTTTGATTAGTTTAGTCTTTACTTTTATGAACCAATGAAATATTTATGATTCTTGTACAAAGAGCATGCCGAGGGGCTACTACGCTCACCGCACACGTGCGTTATCTTCTTTATACTTTGAACCCCTCAGCAAAAATCCAGGCTCCGCCACTGAAAACAATATGATTATTGAAGTCAATACATATAGTTTGAGCAACATTAGCATTTAACAAGAAAAAAAAAAGTATATATATATATATATATTGAACCTAAATTTTATGTATGTTCCTACGTGGTTAGATTTCTCAAACATGAATTTTTAACGTTTAAAACTTGAGTTTTCTTTTCCAAAATAAACTTTGCTCATGCTTGCATCTAAGGATAAAATCTTTAATATAGTAATAAATACTCATTCTTTCATAGTTCTTCCCACATCACAAGCAGAGAGGAGAAGTGAGCAAATGCAGTGATATAGAATAAGGGCTGGGCTAACAGATAATCACACTTACCTGGACGGAGTCAATGGGTGATCTTGAAGATCCATGGCCTAGGATGGTGACCTCATTGTGTTAAATTAGGTCTTGGGCCTAACTCACACCCCAAAAGCTAGCTCAAAGGGAGGAGGATTGCCCAAGCCTTATAAGGAGTCCACCCATCTCATTAACCACCGATGTGGGACTTTTGTCATTCTTTAACACCCCACCTCACGCCCAGTGCTTAGCATCTGGTGCATGGGCAATTTTGATTTTTGGGGGCCCCAACATCGGGTGAGACGGGCCCTGCTCTGATACCATGTTAAATTAGGTCTTGGGCCTAACTCACACCCCAAAAGTTAGCTCAAAGGGAGGAGGATTGTCCAAGCCTTATAAGGAGTCCACCATCTCATTAACCACCGACGGACTTTTGTCATTCTTTAACACATTAAAGTTAGGAGGGGTGCTCGCCTACGGTCGGCCCAAGTGGTTGAGCCTACGTCATAATTTGTGGCAGAGGGGGCCTGCGATCGCGCGGCCCCTACCCAAATCTAAGTCCAATATTTGTGAATTTTCAGGTCCAAAGGTTTGAGCTAGACTCAATAATTTCTGATGTCTTTGAAGTAAATGATGTACTCCCTCCGTCCCTTTTTATATGTCATCTCTTTCTATAAATAGCTGGCCACAATACTTGTCATTTTATAAAATTTATGCATAAATTACCATATTTTGCCTATTATAACCTTGATAGAGTATTAATTAATCTTGAAAATGTATTCATCATTTATTATAAAGTTGACTTAAGAAAACATTAAATAAGGGTAGAATGGTAAAGTTATATTATTTCTTAATGTAAGTGCAAAGTAAAATGTGACACATACAAAGGGACGGAGGAAGTATTTGTTAAATGTTTGACTTGTGGCACAACAATAATAGTTACTTTCTAAGTGTGAAACAATTAATATGTAATGTAAATTGTTGAAAGTGCACTAATTGGAAAGTACTTAATAAAGTCTATGCAAAACCAGCAGCAATTGGCCTTTGTTTATTGCATGTTTAAAAGCTATGTCTAAGCCTGAGATGTGACACAAGTTTGGAAATAGTGGAAGTGCAACAAGAAAGTTGAGTCTATTTTTTTTGTGTGTGTGAAAGAACATAGTTAGGCATTTAGCCAAAACTTGCCTAACAATGTACTTAAAAAGAATTTTCCTAACTGAATTAGCTAGAGGGACTATAAGTGTACTACAGATCTAAAAGAAAAAAAAAAAGGTCTAGAATTTACTAGAGGTTGGTTTGGCTAATTTACGTTATGATACCATATAATATTGTCACCTCAAAAGTCATAATTGACATAATGCAACTAAAAATTAAACTTGGAATTGTTTGCTTTCCTTCCAAAGTAACAAAAACCATTACAGCAGTTCTTGATAGTAAAGATTTCGAGTTTGAACACATATGGAGTAGCATAACAGTAACTACTATGTCTCAGCTCATATAAGTTTCTATCGACTATATTAGTCCTCGACCATGTTTCTCCATTTAAATAATAGATGGATCGGAGTTTCAATAAGAAAATGGTCAACCTGATCAAAACATACCTGATTTATAACATAAAGTACTGATCATTGCCATTAAATAGGCTGCTGAAGCTCACACAAAAAAAAACATGATAAAGAGAAGCATTTTTAACAATGCTACTACTAAACAACAGTTCTAAGCTTGAATGGAAAAGACAAGAATTGGAAAAAGATAAAGATTTTGCTCTCATGTTTAGTGCTTATTCCAGAGGTAAGGGAAGATTAACTTGCTTATGCCACAGCAGGCATATCCTTGAGCCATCCATCTAAAGGTTTCCCAATGGAGTAAACGATGAACCCAATTTCTCTGAGCTTCTGTTCATCAATAATGTTCCTTCCATCAAACACAAATGCAGGCTTTTGCATGTTATCATAAATCTTCTTGAAATCAAGAGTCTTGAACTCGTCCCACTCGGTCAAAAGACAGAGGCCGTGGGCGCCTTTTGTGGCTGCATAAGCATCCCATACTACATTGAGTTGCTTCATCACAGTGGGGCTCATTGGCTGGAGGTGAATTGGATTATCCCAATCAAACTTTCTCATTGACAAATCCTTTCGAATTTGATCCTCAGTGACCTGTGGGTCATATATGCTCAAGTTAGCATTGTCTCCCAATAGGCCTTTGCACACATCAATTGCTGGTGTCTCTCTAGTGTCACCTGTGTCTTTCTTGAAAGCAAAGCCAAGGATAGCAATCTTCTTGCCTGAAACTGTGTTGAACATAGAGGAGACAACTCGGTTAACAAACCGATTCTTTTGGTAGTCATTCACCTGAATCACTTGTTTCCAGTAGTTGGCAACTTCTTTGAGACCATTGCACTCACAGATGTAAACCAAGCTGAGAATATCCTTCTGGAAACAAGAACCACCAAAACCAACACTGGCATTGAGGAATTTTGATCCGACCCTCATGTCCTTACCAACAGCATGGGATACTTGTGTGACATCAGCTCCAGTTGCTTCACAAAGAGCTGACATCGCGTTAACTGATGAAATCCTCTGAGCCAAGAAGGCATTGGCAGCGAGCTTTGAGAGCTCAGCTGACCAAAGATTGGTGCAGATGATTCTGTCTTCAGGCACCCAATGAGCATAAACTTCCTTCAGAGCCTGGATTGCCTTTTGTCCTCCAGGGGTTTCGCGTCCTCCAATTAGAACACGATCTGGATTAAAAAGGTCCTGAATAGCAGTTCCCTCAGCAAGAAATTCAGGATTCGAAAGAATTTGATACTTGATTCCATTGCTGTTATGTGTGAGTATTTTCTCAATTGCCTCAGCTGTTTTCACTGGAACAGTCGACTTCTCAACAACAATCTTATCATTCTTCGATACATCAGCTATCATCCTTGCAGCACTCTCCCAATATGTAAGATCTGCTGCTTTCCCAGCTCCAAGTCCTCGAGTTTTCGTTGGGGTGTTAACAGAAACAAAGATGATGTCTGCTTCAGACACATGTTTCTCAACTTCAGTGCTGAAGAAAAGATTCTTTCCTCGGCATTGTGTCACTATATCTTCAAGTCCTGGCTCATAAATTGGCAGCTGATCACTGTTCCAGGCAGCGATACGAGCAACAGATATATCAACAACAGCCACTTCAATTGCAGGACACTTGAAGGCTATGACAGCCATAGTTGGTCCACCAACATATCCAGCTCCAATGCAACAAATCTTCACCATTCTTTCTGCAACATGAAACCAGATCAAGGGAAGAACTAAAATTCCCGTATAACAATAAGACTAATCAAAGAAATGGGATCTTTAAGCCTCCGCAATCGATTTGCTCAAAATCTTAAAAGAAGTTAAATTTCCTGAGAGTCATGTCTAGAGGCAGATGAACCTAAAGTATAGTCTACTCAACCTCAATTTGTCTAGAACTGAGGCAAAGTTCTTATCATTTTTTGTCTAGAGGTACATCTCTTTGCTTACACAAGTAAAATAAGAACTAGATATATTCCATAGGATACAGAGAATTTAGTTAGATATTTTCTTGCCTTTCTAATCCACATAGAAAATTAAAACTTAAATATAAATACATACAAAAGGAATATATTTAACATCACTTGACAAAGACAATGTCAACCAGGCATATGTCACAGACAAGAATTTCACAACAAATGAAAAAGAAAACAAACCAAATGAAACCACCAACTTATTATCAATACACTAAACACAACAACAGGGAACAATAGAAAATGTGGAAAAAGAGAACAAGACTTTGAACTTTTTACCCAACTTACACAAAAATGACCTCAATGATGTCTCTTCTTGTAAAAGAAAGACCAAGTAATGGTGCCAAAAGAGCTTGTGTAATGGTGCAAAGACTTCCATCTATATACATAATGAAAATGAGGCTATGATCTAAGCTAAAAACTAAGTAAAGTGCCAAAAGTCAGATTTTTAAGTCTGGTGTGGAACACTTCAACACGTTTTCAAGAGGTACCTTTCTGTAACAAACAAGGGAAAGGAATTCAACAAATTTCTAGTTAAAATTTGGGTGAATAGTTAAAATAAAAGACTTTACATTACCACTTCTCTTTGAAACTTCAATGATATCAAGGAGAAATTAGAAAGGGGATAAACAATATTTTTCATAAAGGAAAAGGATCCAAATTTTCGCACAACTTTGCTAAATGATTCAAATTTGTCCTCCTTAAATGTTTATCGTGTCAAATTTACAAGATCGGTCCAAATAGACTTTTATTTACTAAGAAATCTTTACAACATAGAACCTTTTTTTCACTAAGGAAAAAGATCAATTTCACCCTTGAACTATGCAAAATGATCCAGATTTACCCCTGAACATCGCGAAGTAATTTGGATTATCAAAAAATTATTTGTTATCAAAAACAAATTATCAATCTATGTTGGGCTAAATCAACCCAAAATTCTGTCCTTTTGGACTAGGAGGGATTGTGTATTCGAGTCACCAATGGTGTAAAAAAAGGTGAGACTTCACACAGGGTTAATAAACATTTCCTTTTCGTGGTTTTCTCTTATTAGATAAATCAATTCAATTAACAAAAGAAAAATCAGAAAGTGAAAACTAAATCAAGATTATTATTTTTTACTGGTACAGTTAAAAAATGGAAAAAAAAAAGCTTGAAGCTTCAGAAAGAATGTGACCATAATTTGAACAGGTCGTTGAGTAATATCGAAGAAAAAGATTAATTATAACTAAGACAATGTATAAAATATAGTTAAGAAAAAAAATCAAGAAACAAAGCCATTATTAGAGAACTTGATTTAAATAAAAGGAACACAAAGCTGAGATTAACATGTTGGTACCTGATTAAATGGCCTTCTTTTAACAACTTTATTTTTTGCTTTCTCCTTTGTTCTTGTGGGGTTGAAATGAAAAATGAAGGTTAATTTATAGAAGAGAAAATAAATATACTTACCAAAATCTTTAAGGTAAGGAATTGTACAAGTAAAAAAATTGCTTCCAACATTTAATAAGATATTCCAATTGAAGCTAATTTACTGAATAATGATTTGCATAAAAAGCTTCTACTAGTATAAGACAAAACTTCTCTAAAATAACTAATTAATGATGAATTTGACTATATATGGTTACATAGATTAGTCCATTTTAAATAAGATGATTAGTAAATATTTAGAAAGATTATTACGTGGAAAACAATAAATATATAATATAATGACTAGAAAGATCTAATAAGGGGAAAACTAGAGTTACTCTTTATTATAAAGTAAACATGAAATTTATAGTATCAGATTTCATAAATCGATGAGATTTGAATTTTGACTTTTTTCTCACTTTGTACTTTACCTACATGGACGGATTTACTGTCCAAAATATAGTGTATCATGATATTTTTGCAAAATTATATATTTTTATATGTATATTTTAGAATTGATTTAATATTACCTAATGACTTTCGTGATTAAAAAAATTGCATTAAAATTGCATGTTGCATTTAGTTGAATGATGAATTACCTACCACGAGGAACAATGAACTTTTTTCGCTTAATATTTATTTATTTTATTTTATTTTAATGATGCATTGATGTTTTAAAAATTATAAATTCTCTATATTAGGCTTAAGCTTCATGACATTAGGCCTTTTTTCTTGACCAGTTCTAAACCTTTTAATCGAGGTTACTTCAATTGCCAATATGATCAGCATTAGTTACATTTGAGATTAGTTATGTTTAATTTGTATTTTATTCTTTTTTGAAGAGTGTTCTATCAATATTTGTCAATTGTCATTGTTGGTCATATTTTAAACCGATGGTACATAATAATATCATACTTATACACTAAGTAATTAAATTATGTCGCATAAATTAAAATAAAAAGAGTGTCAATATTACAAATATTAATGTATGTCTTAAGCAATTGGTGAATTTAAATGATCATAATCATATGAATATCTAACAATTGTTTTAAAACTACAAGATTGAAAAATATTTCTTTATTTTTAGAAATGTCTCTTAAAAAGGGAGGAATGAATCGCTTACAAATATGATGAATTCATTATTCATTTTCGTTCGTATTCAAACTCTATTATAGAACATTCTTAATAACTTTGGAGAATTTGTTAGTTTTAATATTCAAATTTGTAAGAATAATGAGATTTTTTATAACCGTGCAAAGTGTGGACTAATTACTTAGGACCCGTTTGGCCATAAATTTTCCAAGTAAAATTTGGGGAGAAATTTGGCAAATAGTGTTTGTCCATATAATTTGTCATTATTTGACAAATATTTTTGGCAAATAACCCAAATTCCCAAATACTATAAAAAAAAACTAGTATTTGGGCCAAATTTCATTATTTGTGAATTTAAAAAAAAATCAAATTCTATACCAAACTTTTATCTTTTACAAAAACACCCTCTATAGTATTTATTTGTGTTGTAGTACATAATTTTTTAAGTGAACACTAAAGCAATGATGAAATATGAAAGTGAATATGAAAGTGAAGATATGGTTGTTGATGAAAATGACGAATAATTGGCTTAGGGTAATAAAGTCATGTATTTTGTCTACTTCACGATGTATGAAATGGTGCTTGTTACACTCACTCAAAACTACTACATTGCTCCAATATCATAGACACTACTTGTTATTTGTTGCAACGAAGATCCAATTGACTTGTTGTGGAAGTCATTAATCTTGTTATGTCGACGTTTCTATCTTGCTATGTAATACAAACCTATGGTCAATTTTGATAGTTTTTAAAACTTATGGGTATTAATCATATTTATTAAAAAAGTGAAATATATTTCTCAAATAATATGGTCAAACACATGGTCAAATTTCACCCAATTCACACTCAAATAATATTTACCAAAAATATTTGAAAATCTATGATCAAACGCTAACTTAGTATCACATAAATCAAAATAAATAAAGTTATCAATTTTACGAACACTGACTGACACGTGTCTCAAGCCAGTAAAAACAGGCAGATCTAGTTGCCTGTTGGTGTACGCAACTAGATCTATTATTAGGCATGCGCTACTTGTAGTTACGGAGCCACAATTCAATCAAAAGTAATTTCATTTCACTCATCTTACAAAAAATAAACAAATGTATAGTTATATATACGTAGATACTATTATTATTATTTTATTTTTAAAAAACGTGTATGCTGACGATTTCATATATCAAGGTTGGAATAGAATCAGGTGTTTTCACTCTTATCGCATGCGAATGTGTGATAGCAAATTCTAATGTGTTGCGTCCAAGATCTTAACAAATTTGTCAGTGGACTACTTTCGTCTCATGAGATAGAACATAGAGTCATCTTATTCGTGATGGAGTCAGGATTTTCACTTAAGAAAATTCAAAAATATACAAAAAAAAATTATAAAAGAATTCAACATCTACCATACATATATAACAAAATGATATTTTTTTCTGAGAAAAACTATATAGTTGACTCAATTAGTTTGAGATTAACTTGTAGTTAATAGTGTAGTATAGGATTAGTTAGCAACTAACGAAATTGCCAACAATAAAACGTGAAAATCAACCAAATATTTCATTGTGAAGTCCGTTAAGTCACCCCTAATACTAGTACTATATAGGAGTACTATAAATAACAAGTACTCTGTAGAGCCTAAATATTTTATAGTTAGTGAAGATTATGTCAACAAAGAAACAAATGAAAGATGGCAGCTGCAACAACTCCGGCAATTATTTTCAGCGTACTTTCAAATTTAGCCATCGACACAACGGCAGTGAACTCTTCGATTCCTTCGAGCTTCAACAAGTTGTCAAACAGCTAAACATCGCCCTCGTTAAAGCATCTGCTGAATCATCTTCTCCCATTACATCTGCTGTTCTGAATTCTCCTTTTTACACCAAGTGCTTGGGAGGTTCTTACAAGCAAAATGCTAAAGCTTCTAGAACCAGGAGAATTTCTTACTCACAAATTGGAGTTGAGAACAAAGCAGATTGTAAGAGTGCGGGGATTAATAGTATATTTCTACGATTATGGAACATGGCAAAACAGGGGTTCTTCAGAGGCAAACAAAAATCCGGCAGCTAAATGCAGAGGCGAATTCAGGATTTTAAATTTGTAAGTGGGATAACATTAATTGTGACCACTGCTACTTTATAATAATACTCAATGTATATGGCCCTGGAACTTCTGTCTTCCTCGCCCTTTAAATTTCCAGAGTGACCGTGTATGAATGAACAATTAATTTTGGAGTCGTTTATTTTGAATACAAGTTATGATGGATTAATTAAAATGAGACTAGTACTGATATTATATATTATGTTGATAATGTTTTATTTGTTGTATTTAAAATAATATGTATTGCATAAATTTTAAGAATAAATTATTTGAGAAAAGACATAAAGTCATCACTGAAGTAATCCCAAATTTTCAAAAAGACACATTAACTTTGTGGGTGTCATATTACCCCACGAAACCATTTCTAACAATTGTAAATACACAATTTTAACTCATCCTTAGAACATGTATAATATTATGTATTGGGGGCGCGTGATTGAAAAAAAAGTCACTCCCAAACCAATCTAAAAATGTCACGTAGCAAGATTGTAAACCTTCATTTTCTAAAAAAGTTCAAGAAACAGAGAATTTCTTGGTCAATATCTTTCGTGGTGGTTGTTGAAGAACAGTTTCATAATTACTTAAGAATTTAAGATCTCATACATTCCTAAGTGAAAATCTTCACGGTTGTGTAAACAGTGAAAACAAAGGATTTCAAAAAAATTCATATCCAAAATCTTTCATTTTCCACCTTTGCAAAAACTCCATTTTAGCTCATTCCATCTTCGTCTTCTTCAACAACAATAAAAAATAGAGCTGCAGCGGTACGACTTTAAAAGAACCCATCAATTGAAATTCCAAAAATTATCTTCAACAATGCAACAACTCGTCAAGATCATTTTCATGAAAAAATTATATCTATTAAACCCAAATTAGTTAATGCACCCATTTACATGAAGTTTTGAGTTTGCACTCACAACTTGTTTGTGCTTTTGGACTTGACCCAGAAGATTTTGAGGATCAAAATGTGAGTGAGTTAGGATTTTATCCAATTCATTATTAAATTAGTAAGAAAAATAAAATTATATTATTTTATTTGAGGTGAAATACACGCACAAGCTATGAGATTACAAAAATTGTAAAAAGGGTGTATTTATAGTAGTTGGAAATAGTTTCGTGGGGTAATAGGACACTCATAAAGTTAATGTGTCTTTTTAAAAATTCAGGACAATTTCCATGGCGGCTTTATGTCTTTTCTCATATTTGTTTGCAACCTTTATGGATGTGAAAAGTGATGTATAAAAAGGATTTAAAGGAATATTTTTGTCATTTACTTAAGCATAACCATTTGTATTCAATACTCTATGGAGAGATACAACATATGCCATAATGAATACCAACACAAGTAAATAAATTAACTTATAAAGCACACAACACAACTACAATAAATGTGCCATAATGAATACAAAACAATCAAATAACAAGTAATGAATACAATCTGATATAACATCACTATTTGTTTAAAAGGAATACAAATGTATAAAGTTAATATGTATCTTTACTTGACTGGATACAAACAACACTCTTACAATGTCCATAACTATACAAAGATACATAGTACAAAGTACAAATATACAAAGTACAAATATAGAAAAGGAGAATTCCAAATACAATATACAATATATGCAATCAATAAAATACAATAATATATATCAAACTTTTTTAATGATAAATCAAAACTTCATACGATCAAAATGATGACTTTGCAGAATAAACTGCTACATAAAAGTTAATGTATAATAGACGAAATAGTTTAGAATTAAGCAAGATTAACCATACTACAAATACACAACTATTGTATTTCAATTGTTTCGCTATCATCACAAATTATCTGAGGCTTGTTATGCCTTGGGGGAGCCTCACTATCACTAATGGCTCCGGCGTCAATCTTCTGTTGGCCATAGTTTCAAAGAATTGCAGCGTATCTTGATCTTAAAAACATTACATCGAAATTACCGACTGAATTTCCTTGTTCATAAGCCAACCACTCGGCATAAGCAAGCATATAAATACCGCAATCCCTATATACATTAAGAGAAAATTAAAATTCAAATACATAAATATATGATAATACTAAATTCAAAATAATACACCTAACTTATAAGCTCCCATGTATTTGTTGAGGTATGTTTTCAATGAAAACTATCTCAAAGAACTTGTTCTCTTCTTGACTAAGAGGTATATCTAATCCTATGTTCTTGTAATTAGGGGTGTTCACAGTTTGGATAAAAACCGATCCAAACTAAAAAATCGAACCAAATCGATAAAATAAAACCAATTTTATTTGGGTGTGGTTTGGTTTGGTTTTAGATTTTTGAAAATCGATAGTATTTGGTTTGGTTATGATTTTATTCGAAAAAACCGAAGAAATAACCAAACCGAACCGATTAATAATATACATATATTTTACTAATATACATACTTAATATATTGTTTTTATAAAAAATTTTAAAAATCTTATACATATTTTCATTAAAATTTCTTTATACTTTACTTATTGAAAGCAAAAATGCCCAAGATGAAACATTTATCTTATTGATTTCATGTATATGAGTGTCTATGACAAATCTTTGTGGAACTAAAAATGTTATTGTCCCTTCCTTCTATGCCAATATAGCGAATTTTAAAGCTTTATTGATAGTAAATTCAGTGATCCAAAGTTCAGTAATTTAAGTCATTCTAACTATTTTTCGTTTTGAATGGATTGTTGTCACTTTTTTCACATTTTGAATGAATTATTTATTTTATGTTTGTGTATGGTTAATAATCGAATAACCGAACCAAACCAAATCGAAACCGATAACCACCAAACCGATAAATGTATATTATATTTGGTTTGGTTTGATTTTGATAATTTTAAAACTGATTAAGTTGGTTTAGTTTTGGTTTTGACCAATAACCGATCCAAACCGACCCGTGAACACCCCTACCTGTAATAATCATTCATTGTCAACTTTAGAGGAATGAGTTGAGCCAACTTTTTAACCTCAATCTTGATCGCTGCATCATGACCTGCTGCTCTATAAGAGTCATAAACGTCTATACGTTTATCATTAAGAGAAACTACTGTCAATACCCAATGGAATTTGTTCTTTACATTTACAGGAACAAAGATGTGATCCACCAAATACCACGGAATGCCAGCATGCACTTTATACCCTCTAATGTATTCACCTATAATATGTTCTTCATTAACGCAGCAACATCGCTATCTAAATCTACATACTTTTCCCAAATTGATGAAATTTTGAAGGTAAATACACAACCCACAATTGTGTATTTATATCTGCTGACAACTTCATACTTGGCTTTCTTTCTCAAATAATAGAAAATAACATTGATATGTTGAACAATAAAATGATAAATAATCATTAACTAATAAAAATCATTATTAGTGTAAAAAAACTGTAATTCATACTTACCGAGTCATTCAACAACTGTCCTTTGGAAGACAACTTGTAGAACCAATTTTTATTGTCCACAAGATCAACACCAAAATTCATTGGCACTGGAATATCTCTCTTCTTCTTGTATCGGTCTTGATCATGATGCCTAAATAAAATATAAAATGAAACAAATACATAAATCTGACTGAATTTGATAATGAATACCAAAATACAATATACCACTTAAAATCCGAATACATAATATAACATTCCGCTCAATTTATGTAATTAATACAAAACTGAAACTATACACTAAGATTCAGAATACAATAACTAAACAACCACTCAGGCTCTCGAATGTTTACAGAATACAAAATGCAGAACATATTCAAATACAATATATGAGTTATCACACAGATTTGAGAATACAAGATACATCAAACCACTCATTTTCTTTAGTAAATTCAAAACCGTAACTACACAATCAGATTCAGAATACAATACCAAACAACCACTCAGATTATTTAATGATTACGAAATACAACATAATGGACTGATTCAGTATACAAAAAAATCAAGCAACTAAGAAAAATTGTAACGAATATGTAAATCAGATTAATCTTGAGTAATACATAGATTAAAGGATGAAAAATCGCTAGAAATTTGATGATTAAGTTGGAGACCTCTAGTAAGTCTCTTAGATTCAGCCATTGGAGAGTGCTTTAGAGATTATCAAACCCTAATCGAGATTTCAACTACAAACAACAATTCTGAAAGATTTAAACAAAAATAAAATTAGAAAACAAATCTAAAAATAGGATAAAGATGAATACCTTAATCAAAGGGATTGTTGTGAATCCAATTTCTGGAAAAAAAAATGACGGAAGAGAGATAGGCGGAATTTGAATGATGGAGGAGAATTAGAAGAGGTAAATCAAAGAGAGAGAAAATAAATTTTTTTAACATATGAGAGAGAAGTAATTGGAAAACGTGTAATCAATGTGAGATAAAATAGGAAGTAAATTAGGATACACTAAGTTTTTTAAAATAATGACATTTTTATATTTTTACTAATAGTTATAAAGTATGGAGATTTTTATTAATTATGTTAGATTTTTTGACTAGTTTGCTAATCTTCCTAATATTTACCAGTAGTACAAGTGATACAAAAAGAGGGCACATTCAGAACACAAGAGTAGAAACTCATCACATTGGGCTGTATTTCTCATCAGCCCGTTACAAGGAATTTGGGCTTAAGTAAGGTTTCTTTCATTCAAATGGATCCAAAGGATCTTTTGCGTATATTTTTTTGAACAACTTTCACATATAACAAACATAAAAATCATATTTGTATGTTATAATTATAGTTTGCATAATTGCGCTCCATAGCAAATTTTATGTTTGCTATAGAGCTTTTTATTTGTATAATTCGCTAGATGCATTCAATTTTATACAAATTGTTCAGTTTTGTATAAATTCATTTATACATTGTAATTTATATAATAAGATCTGTATTTGTATAATTATAAATGTATAGGACGAAAATATATGTATTTGTATTTGTATTTGTATATACACTTTTCTCTTGCTTTATACAAACACAAACACATTTTATACTGAAATGTATAAAATGACTAATTGTATATCGAAAATGGCTAATTGTATACCGAATCAGATGACAAAAAAATGGGATGTTTGCTGCGAATTACAAATAAAATAAACTATAGCTATAGCATTTAATTTGAATTAATAATTTGCTATTTCATACAATTTCCCCTATTTTTTATAGTAAAATATATCACACTAAAACATAATTATTTTATAGTTTTATAAAAACAAATCTAATAAAATAAATTAAACATGGATGTCAAAAAGGCTGATGTCTGATATATTGTAACATCCACTATATATGTATTCGTATTAATAATAAGTGAAGCAATAAAATAAATTAAATATGAATGTCAAAAGGATGGTGTGTAATGGTAACATTAGACATATAGTTATTTATATTTTATTAATAATAAGTAAATAAGAGTTAACGGACAACAATAACATATTTGAGACATCAAAAGGTGTATTTTATATATGTTCGCAAAGGAAGGAATTTACCAACATATACGAAATACACTTTTTAATGTTCCAAACATCTTGCAAGTTCCCCTAGTGTGCCCAACAAGCAATATAGGCGGATATTCTAGGAACTTTTTTTAAAAAAAAAATTTAGCGGTGTGACCCATAATAATACTTATGCACATACCTTGGCAACCTGAGATGCTGCTAACTAATTTATTGCTATAAGATTACTACATCTTTATGACCAAAGAAAATAAATGACATTTATTTTTATTCCGCTATATTTTACTATATATTAGAAGAGTCAGTTATAAATTGGTTTCAACATGTCTACTTAAGGACAATTTATTACTGTTTAAGGATATTTTAGACTTTGTATATTAGACTAAATTACTATGTATCATTTCTCAACACTTTTTTTTGGGTTGTATCAGATCTGCAAAGAGTTGTTACACTAAGAGCAGACACTTATTATCTCGCTAGCAGAAATCCGTTCAAGAGAAATTAAAGAGAAAAAAATTACTGTCTTCAATTTACTTTTAGTTACATGTCTGTGGTTTTTCTTTCATTTCTTCTTAATTTTAGGAGAAGTAAAAATTAATTTTATCCTCCGTTTAATTTAATTTTCAGGAATGAATCATTATGGCATCCGCAACTCGCTCGATTCTCATCTTACATTGAAGTTTTAATTTTAGGCAAGATAACAATTGACAACGTCAACTCATTAAGTATCATCAAAATTATAAAGTTTAATTATTTTTGTAGCAACAACTCATCTGGATATTAGAATTGTAAAGTTTAATTATTTTTGTGTTGGTGTAATATACTAGAAATACAATAAATTATAGTTGAAAATAAAATGACAAAAATGAATTAAAAAAATTAGACTGAGGTGCGAATATCTCCCTCACTTTAAGGAGATTCAAATTCAAGCTCACTATGATATAATCTACACCGTCTAGTAGTATGTCTCTTGACTTGTCTCCTCCAGGATATAACAACCCATGCAACCCCTTGAGGAAGACAATCTAATATTCAAAAGCTGAAAAAATATTTAATTTTTGAAACAAAAGTTCTAAAGTATAAATAATTTTCACTCTACCAGACATTGAACAAGTCTAAATTACTTTTTGTTATATAGGACAACCAAATGTTGTTGTATAATTAATGTATATAATATTAGAAAATTCCAAAAAACTAAATGATCCTTATTGACTTTCTTAGTATTTTTAATTAAAAAGTCGATCGAGTTCACTATTTACTTGTCTTAATCAGTACATATACTAATATACGATTATACATATATTATACATTCACCGGCTATTTTAGCTTAAGCTTGTTAATTCAAGTTGATTGTGATTTGATATGATCCAATGATAGGCCCAAAGTTCCCAAGAGAAGGGAAATAAGTGTAAGAAGAAAAGCAAATAGTTTCACATATATACTAGGTGGACCTACTTTCTGTTACATTTATTTAGTTCTTAACCCCTTTTTCCAACTCTTCCATCTGCCTCTGCCAGCTTAAATCGCATCGTCCCCCTTCTCCCTCGTGTGTATCGCCCCCTCCCTCCCTTTTCTCCAATTTCGGATTTCCCCCTGCTAAATCTCATCAATTTCACCGTCCAATTCTCTTCTACAAAAACCCCTCAAAGCTCCCAATTTCCCTCATAGCCATATAGACAAATTACAGTCTTTTCTTGAAAATCTGGCAATGGCTTCTTTCAGTGTCCCTTGTCCTAAGATTTCTGTCCTCTCTGTTGCTTCATCATCCAATTTAAGCTCGACCCATCAGCCCCAGAGCTCCCTTTCCTTCAGATCCGGTCCTGCATTGCTCCCTCGTCTTCAGGTTTGTGTTCCCTTTGAGAGGTTAATCGTAAAGATTGAAGCTTTATCATGCATTTGGTTGAGTTTAGTGTGTTTTGTTCTTTAGGGGTCCAGTAGCATCCAATCTCAGGTGCTTAAGGTGAATGCCCAGCTGAATGAGGTGATTTTATGTCTCTTGGAATTTTGTGTGTTAAAATTAATAGACGAGGTTGTTGTAGGATGATAGATAACTAAGAATAGTTTACTATAATGAATCCTTATATATTCTGATTTATCAGTTAGAGAAAAAGAATGAGACAGATGATTTATACACTCAACCCCAATTTGATTTGGTATTGAAGTTTACTTAATTGATTGATTTAAGGTTGCTATTGACAAGTCGAACAATTCAAAACCAGTTTCTGAGAAAAGCTTGGAGGAAGTCTCCAAGACTGAATACAGTATTCCAGATGCTTCATCCATTCAAGCATTCATGTCTCAAGCAGCTGATCTTGTGGAGTGCGTTAAGCTCTCGTCACCTATAATTTTGCTTTTTAATGTTTTTTCTGTAGAGTTCATTTAAAAAAGTTATTGCCTTTTTGTGTTTAGGCTTGTGGATTCAAGGGACATTGTGGAGCTGCAGCTAAAGCAAAACAATTGTGAAATTCTTATCAGGAAGAAGGCGGCATTGCCCCAGCCGCCTGTTTATATGGCCCCACCATCTGTTCCACAGGCCTTTGTTCAGCAACAGTTGCCTCCTGCAAGTGCCCCTCCTCCTGCAGCTCCTGCGCTTCCACCACCTGCACCTTCAAAGCCTAAATCCTCACATCCTCCAATGAAATGTCCCATGGCTGGAACTTTCTATCGATCACCTGCCCCAGGGGTAGCGCCTTTTGTAAAGGTAAATACATACATTGGTTTCACCTGTGTAGTAGTAGCCATTGGACCTAGACGGCAGTATTACGATATTTATCTAACACGAAGTGCCTAGGAATACCTTGGGTTTAATCGCTCCATAATCCACATTTAGTGAATGAGCAATTAAAAAAAAAGGAGGAAATGAAGCAACTATTAACAATTGTTAAGCAATTAAACTTGCATAGTTGATTTTATAGTTTGGAGATGGAGTAAATTTGTCAGAGCGGGATGAATATTTGCTGTTGTTGCTGACTGTTATTTCCTGTTTTTCCCCTTTCTCTTTCTTTCCCTTATTATCATTTTTTAGGAGGGAAAAGACTGGGAGGTCTATATGGAGATCAATTTTTTCATGTTTTGCACTCTAGCATGTCCCTGAATTCCTTAATATTATGTGAAATTTGGCATTAAATGTTTGGGTTTGTCCAGAAACCAGAGAAATATTTAGTTTAGGGCAAATTCACTTTCACGCTGTTCACATCTTCTAGCATCAAAGTGAGAATGTTTGCCACTATGTTTTGCTTGCAGCTTCTCTTTTCTCTTTACCTCTGTATGTTCTTGGTCTTGTTGTTTTCTCATGAGCCTGACTAAACTGGTGAATTACCAGGTAGGAGACAAGGTCCAGAAAGGGCAAGTGGTCTGCATCATTGAGGCTATGAAATTGATGAATGAAATTGAGGTAAGTTCTGGATTAAGATTTCAGTTCCAGAAAGGGAAACTGAGTCTATAGTTGCTTGCAATATATAGATTCCTAAATAGAAAGGCGAATATGATAGGGTAGAAACATTTATAATCAGATAATTCCTAGTGCGGAACATGTTTAAGTGTTGTATTTTCAGTTTTCCTTTTCTGTTGCATCCATTCTCATGGTACTTAGAGGACTGTAGGAATGACTTAAATAGGCAAGTGATGTGTCATAAAGAGGAGCTCTTCTGAACATTTCCCATCTTGGCAAAGTTGGTCGCAAAATTATCCGATTTGCTTAGGCCACTCTCGCACCATGATGTATCAGTTTTAAGTTCCTTTTGTACCTACTGCATTTATTTTTTGAATTCTTTATCAGGCTGATCAAGCTGGAACCGTAGTTGACATAGTTGCAGAGGATGGTAAGCCCGTTAGTGTGGACACGGTATGTCTCTCTTTCTCTAGTTTATATCTTTAGACTAGTTCGGGTCTACTTGTGCTTTATGTGATTTCCAATCTCTTGTTGCAGCCTCTATTTGTCATTGAACCATGATAGGAAGAAGTCATCTTGGTGTGCAACATAGGTGGATGAAGCAGAGTGAGATTCGAAAGTTATAGAGAGCAAATCTGTCTTTAGCTCAAGGCATATCTGCTCAGAAGATTGGTTCACCATATTAGTCTTGTTGAAATCTATGATCATATTTATAGCTTGTATTCCTCATTTTCCTTATGCTGCTCATAAATTTTGGAACTATATTTTCTTTATAAAGTCGTGACTTGATGATATCCTCTAGTCTATTGTCACCCTGCTATCTTTCATTCTCTGCCTTAAGTACTTGATGCTATGAACCCCCAAGGGTTTGGTTCAGCGAGTAGTTAGGCACATTCATGAGTTCGAACCCTGTAATGAACAAAAGCTTGATTTTAAGTAGAGAAGTGTAAAGGGATGAGCATATTCTCAACTGAATTTTGAACTTCGCATCATATTGGCTTTCGGGGGTTTCTCAGTTCTTAAATACCGTGATATGAGGGTTGCAACATAATTTTACTGGCATTCAGGTTCAAGATCTATGCCTATCAGCTTTGTCAGTATTTGCATATAGGCAATCAAAGATATGCCAGTATAGGGCATCCACGTTTTTACTGATACTTGCTGTATCAGTTAACCGCAAAATGTATTTTGTTTATCTTCACGAAGTAATAAGCAGAGTTTATTAGAACTTTGAGGAGATGCAGCTTTAAGTCTGTAAGTACATGCGCAACTACCTTGATGTGAATCTCTGGAACTCACAGAAGACCAAGGCAAGTCCACTCTCAATTCAGCATAAGCTTGGGATCTTTCTTTCCTAAACCATTTCCCTTGAAGCCAGGTTGTTCTTCTCTTCTTTAAAGCCTGGAGCTGGACTTCTTTTTCCTGACTCGATTCACAGTTTAATCCAGAGCCCAGCCAGGGTGAGAGAGATAGGAGAGTAGGGACGGGGAACCAATGTCACCAACAACACTAGCAGTCTCGGATCTTTGAATAGACAGAGATCGTGGACAAGACACTCAAAAGAAGAAAAGATGACACGAATATGATTAGTTGTAAGGTGACCGACAGAAGCAGGTTGTTTTTAAGAGGGAAATGAAATCTATTAACAGAATTTTTTATGGGTAAAGAAGGTAGACAAAAAAGCTGAGTATCTTTTTTCTTTCAAGTGAGAAGGAAAGCACTTTTGGGGGCTGACAGGGCGTATTCACGGAAGTAGTAGGGATCTTGACTGTCAAATTTGAAAAAAGCTGGTCAAAGCTGTGTCACTTTCTTATGTCAAAACAGAGGGATTTATATTTATATAAAATGAAATTGGTACACCCACCTAGATGAAACACCTATTGTTTCTGTTCATAAGTCGAGGAAGTATCATTTAAATATGAAAACGGGCTGCCCTTACCAAGTCCACAATAGGACGTGCAGAGGGAACATGACTGAAATCCAATACACCACTTTTGGCATATCACTTCAGTATCGACAATTAAATGAATGATGAAACAATTATTAGAAGCATACACTATTATAACTTCACAAAACATAATTTTCAGATATGATTTGTGTATGCATATAAAGTATTGCGAAGGAACCGTGAAGAAAACAAGTGTATTACTGACTAATTTGAAGAGTGAATCCGAACCATTAAATTTAATTTAGTGGCAAGAGTCAAATATCTAACAGATAACAGAACAATTGGAGGTAGAATACTGAAGAGGAGTTAGTCTTTAGCTATTTCCATCATTACAAGACATAAATTGAAATATAGTGGAAGTTGGAAGGATAGAGAAACCTGGATTCGCTAGCAGAATGTTATATCACCACAATAATAATTGTCTAGTTTTTGCTAAGAGCAATTAGAACTTAGAACAGAATAGCCCTGTAAAAAGAGCTCAAACTACGAAAAACCTATTCTACAACTTCATTTAGCTCAGAATCATTAAAACAGTGCAAATATTTCGGGACGACATCCACATGTTTGACATCAATGTTCTATAAATGAGTTTGTGCCTGAAACAATTCCATCAAGTTTTCTTGTTTCCCCTGGGACCAACACCCAAGTAGTTTGTCATGAGACCCATAATACCAAACCTGAGACAATGAAAATAACAAGTTCTGATTAGACACGCAATCTAGCTTAGGGAATGAAAATGTGATGGCTAATAGCAGAACAATCAGTTTGCAATAGGTTCTTTTATGCTTCATGAATACTCTCTTTCCATTTCGTTTGATCTAATAACTCTTTAGTTAGTCAAACAAACTACTCTTTGACAACGATTCATTTATCATTTACAATTACAAGACTGATAGAACTGATAATATCTATTTGTTTAGTTTCCAGATCTATAACACTACCTTACTAATAATTGAGAATCCAATCTACTTTCCTACCTTACTCATAACTAACATATAGTATAAACTAGGCTACTAGACATTGGGCACAACCATTCTAGAAACTGTACATGGAAGCAGAGGGTGGTGGCAAGGTGGGTGAAGACGATGCCTTACAACTAAATTGTTTTTGAGACCTAAAAAAGAACACATGGGCATATAAAGGCTCATAGGTACTTTTTGGTTGCAGGAGAAGGGAAACGAGTAATGCACAACTAACTTCCTGCAACTTCTGTTCTTTGGACAGCAAAAAAGGTAAAAGGGACAACACTCCAGAAAGTACCTCATTACAAATTAAGTCCTACAAGAGTTGCAACCACCCACGCAAGTGAACACTATCTTTTACTTCACCTTTATTAGACTATATATATTCCTCTAACTCCCAAAATTTGTTGACTAGTTGAGCTTGAGTAATTTTGGAGCAGAGTGGAACTGTACGGAGCTACAGTGACGGCTCAAACTCATCTTACCACATTCAATAGATACTTAGGGTTCCTTCCTTTACTTTATTTTTTTTATTTGATATTCTTAAAAAGCTAAATTATCCTTCTTTTTCTTATTGAAGGAAAATGATTCCATGTTATTGTCTTTTCATCCCATTCCATACAAACCACACATCAAATGAAACATTTTAATGTCTTTTTTACATGTATACACCAAATCACATGCCAATTTTTTCAGAAGATCAAATGAGACATGAGATATTCTATTAAAAAGGTTCTCCCCTTCTTTTAATCTAACCACTGAATGGCACTGAATAACTGTGTTGTTGGGTAATTATCATAAAATAAAGTTGCATTCCCGAGTTCAACAGCTTAAAATAAGGTTAAAATCCATTGCATACACATAACCATCCACAACTGATATTTTGTAAAATGCACTAAATTTACTTCAAATTGATGTCCTGAATGCACGGCAAAGTGCAATTGCATGGAAGGCAAACCATAATTCCAATCCAAGAGAAACTCCACTAACCATTCAAAACAAACCATATTATTGAAGATCATTTCATGATATTTTGAAATTAAAATTACTTCCAGGTTTGATACCTCCTTGTGATTATAAATGCAGGAGCAGCAAATAATCACACTGAAAATTGTATTTAGCAAGTAGTGCAATAATAAAGAGCAAGTATCAATTGAAGCAAGTTCGCACTATTCTCAAGAAACTTAGACTCTAATAGTACTTCTGGTAAGTTCCCTTGGATGTTTTTTCCTGATAATACTTCACCCGTTATGCCTTTCACTACATATCAGTAGTTCAGTACAGCCAATATTTGTTTATTTCACAATCAGGGACAGGTTCAATCCAAAGAACATAACTCTAGCAAGAGCAGAATCCAAATTTAGGATTTAAATTCCCTTCCACAAACTAGGAAAACATCTCCGAATAATACCTGTAAAGATACATCTAACATACAATAACAACACATATAGCTCTCAATACAATTAATCAAACAGCTGAACTTACATCATGGCCATTGAGATCTGCTTAAGATCATTTTCCATATTCCTCATGTTAGCAAGGGATTGAGCACTGAATATAATAGCAAGCCACGAGCAAATCTTGTACTACAAAACAGATCACCAGAGTAAATGATGTGCTGAGCATACAATTATGTAAATTAGCATTAGACCAATAACAAAATCCACCTATGTATATGAAATCTAATCATTTCAAATACAGATATGAGCAGTGGATCTCGTGTATTGGCAGCCTGAAGCTTTGTATGTACCTAACTCCATTCCCCTAAAAATTAAATCCAGGATAATCCTTCGTTCTGGATGGAAATTAAGAGCGGGTTTTCCAATTTAATTTTATATATACAATCCTAAATATAACCAAATTAGGAAAAAATTGTCGAGTATAGGTACAAAATATACAGAATTTAGAAGGGTACGCACTCTGAACATGGCACCAAAGACGCCGCAGATGACGGCTATGAAGCCGGAGTAATCTATAGGAAGATCTTGTGGAGCGACCGGCGAAGGCTTGTACGGCTTTGCCGTCGACGGTTGCCGTGGATCGTTCGCTGGTGACGACATGCCTGCTGTAGTTTCTGTGCCGAAAATGATTTTGGATCCGAACCAGAAAAAGCCCTAGAAATAGTAAGTGGCAATTTCTGAATGAACCCCTTGAATATGTAAATATTGCACATGCCAGCTTGCAATTAGACCCCGTGTTGGATGTCATAATTTTCTTGTGTTAAAAAATATTTACCAAGCATTTTTCTTAAATGATAAATCATATTTTTGAAGTTCAATATTTTTATGACTTTCTAGAAGAGTGGGTATACTATGTCACTGTGGTATCAATATGATGACTGATTTTAATAATTATTTTTACTTATCAAGGACATTTTGGTCATTTCAGCTTACAGTCTTCTTTCCATCTTACTCTGCGTGGTTAGGTAGCCAATAAAAGTTATTGACCTCCACAACTTTCTGCCTTCCATCTTCCCGAAGAAACTAATCCTCCTATTTTCTTGTGATTAATTTTTTTTTTTATGAAATGGTTGCAACAAATATTAAGTGATAAAAATAAATTATAATTATGAAAAATATATATTTTATTAATCGATACTTATGAATATTTTGTTGCTCTCTTAATTCTTTGCTCCGAAGGACTTTGAGAAAAGCAATAGTTTAATAACTTGATCTATTAGTGAATCAATATTTCAAAATTTATGAGATTTTGAATTGCCTATTTAAGAGAATATGTTTTTTTTTCTTTATATAAGCATGAATTAAAATTTAAAATAAAGTAACCTTTAAAAAACGTAATATAGATTTGACTCATCCGGTAAAATGGCATTGACTTGTGTTTTACTATCAATTTGATGTTGTAACAACTATAGTGATATTTTGACTAAACAAGGGATGTAAGTATTAACTTTTTAAACCTTAGGGGCTAAATCGACCACTATTACACTTTACCCAAGTTTACTCGTCATTGGTCTTTTTTGCTTCTTCTTTTTTTTTCCAGCTACTAGTACTACCGTCACAACAATGGAGTCCAAAGTCCTCCCAATTACTCCGGCGCCGTTTCCGGATTCCTCCGATGAAGCCACGGACTGGAATATTCAAAGTCCGGCTGCAAAATCGCCGGCGCTACCAACAACGCCATCGACGCCGTCATCCTTTCAAGATATACGGCGATGGAGACCGGCGGCGCAGAGAAACCTGAGAAACCAGTGGTCGAAGTTGTCTTCTCTTCGAACGCAATGGCTTTCTTTATCCTCCACTGCTCGATCACACGCCACTTATGTTGTAAATTCTTATCTCTCCCAAAGGTAAACTTCAGTTTAGTTACATAGAAAATACAACTCCCTTCGTTTCAATTTATTTATCTTTGTTTTCCTTTTTAGTCAGTTTAAAAAAGATTGCATCTTTCCTTTTTATGGCCAACTCTTTAACTCTAACTTCTGTGTTGACATGTTTTAAGACCACAAGATTAACATTTTGATACATTCTAGATATCTTTAGTTCAAGATTGTAAAATTAAGTCTTTTTTAGGGTAAACAAATTGAAAAGGAGGTAGTATGAATCACAATTGTTTTAGTTAAAACATCTCTAAAATCATTGAAAAATTTTATGAGAAAAAAAAAACTGTCTGACTTTCCAAATAATAATATCCATGTTTTAGCGCGAGATAGTATTGAAGAGAATATGTGGATTTGTGTTGTTGTCAATGTGATTTCTTTTATGAAAATGCCTAACTCAACTGACTACACAACTCATACCCTCAACTAGTGTAGGACTTTTAAGAATTTCTAATGTTGAATAATCTGTGATTCAGAATGACATCCATTGGAGTTTGGTGCAGGTATATGGATGCAATGGAGTTAGGTGTATTGACAGAGATGCCTGATATACGTAAAAAAGCATGTAGGAAATTGTTCAAGCAGCAGGTGATTATAGTAATTGCCTTTTTATCCCTTTGTCTTTTTGAATTGTCCCAGAAGTTGGCTATTGGCACACTCTATAAAGTTGATTGAGAAAATATACAACAAAACCACTTATTGTGGAGCGAGACAGATCTTCATTGCCTGATGCTTTAACTTTACTTGATGCCCCTCGGTGTAGTGTATCCTCCTAATGACGTAGGGAACCTATTGAATTTGAACGTACCAACAATAAATCAGCACCTTTCAACCAAAAAGAATTTCTGAATGGTTTCTGTTGCTGAATTAATGTTGTTTGGTTGCTTGTTAAGTATAATTGAAGTTATGTTGGAAATATTTTCTGATTGCACCTCAGAGGTTTTCCTCATTATTTAATTGGTCAAATATGCTGGAAAAGAGCGTAAAAGTAGAGTGGAAACCCCATCTCTCTTTAATGACGAAATTAAACTGTACTCTGAACAATTTCTCACAGTTGTCTTCATTTTTCAGGAGACTAATAGGAGTAAGCTCTTGTCATCTTACAAAGATATGGTATGCACGCTACGTATTTGTGAATTCACTTCATAAATGTATCTGTCATTAGCTTGCTACTTTGATTAACTTGGTACCATTCTTTTGTCAAATGGATGAATTTTCTACTGTCGTTTCTTTTCTGCTTTTCAGAACCTGAATATCATTTTTTGTTATTAAAACATCTGAACCTGTCTGTATATCCCTCCGTCATGCTTAGTAACTTCTTTAATTGTTCAGGCTTCTCGATATGTTCTATAACTGTGTTACTTTAAAATGCTCCCTATTTTGTTCAACCCTTTCCTATGTTCGGAAGAGAAACATCCCTGAATAAAAATAGAGGAATAAATAGATATGTATGGCTTGTCAACAGTTTGAATGACTAATTTTGATCAGGACAATTTGATAGACTAATTAAGCACAATGTTACTTTCAGAATCCCCAAGTATCTGTAAGGCCAGTGGTTGTGTTAAGTATTTCTAAGTGAACAACATATCTATTTTTGTTTAATTCATACTCTGGCACAAGTTCCTTTCATGCTATTTGTTGTAAAAGAAACAGATAGATATGTTGGAGTTTTTATCTGCATTTGTCTTCCATGCTCAACTGTTCTTGTTTGACATACTGAACTGCATTTATCTCATACTTGGAACATCTAACGTCCTTGAGATCACACTCTTATAGCCTATACTTGTATGACTATCCATTACTTAATGTTATTGTCCAATAAAACTACTATTTTACTAATTAGACAAAATTATATAAGTGAATTTTTGTTGGTTCAAAAGCTTTAGCTAATAAGAGAAAGTATTTACTGACTATTAGTATATACATTGCTAGGTGTTAGTGTAAATTTAAAGTGGCAAAAGGGTTGGTTGCTTGGAAAGCTGGGTTCTAAAGCACTTTTGGTCTAGGATGCAAAAATCAAGAATGAATCAGGAGATACATAGGTATTAGTTGTTTGCATGATGTCATTAACTCATTGACAAAAACCAATCCGTAAGTGATTTATTCATCTCCTAGACTTGGTTCTTGAATCTGCTTCTATCAGCTCTCGCTTAGGCGTGGATCTTATTCCGCAACATGTCTGTATTGAAGCTATGACCTTTTAGCAGACTGGGATACTGGATGCAACATTTTTACCTTCTTGATTCAAGTGCCTTCAACAGAATTACCATGACTATTTATTGCCTGACTGTTTAGCTATCTACAGGTGGCCGTTGTAACTCAGATGGTCAATGTTTCTAAATCTATGAGGTGTTATCTCAAAGGAACAAGTGGCACCCCACTTACTGAGTTTTCTTGCTTCCCTGGAAATCAGAATGACACTGGTGATTGTGATGGGATTCCTGTTTTCACCTTTTGGTCAATCTTTGATTTCGGTATGCGTTTTCTTTGCAAGTTGCTGATTGTCCCACTAGTGGAAATTCCTGCAGAGATTTGTCAATGTTTTGTTAAAAGGTTATCATATGCTAACTCGTTGTGTTAGTTAATTAATGACTATTAAATTTGTTATATTCTTAGTTAATAGTACAAGGTTAACACAGAGTCCAGTATACTATTAGTTATTAAATGAAAAGAAGTTTGTGCACTGGGACAAGAGAGGACTGGTCAAGTGGAAAGCACCCCCTGCTCCAATATTTCAACAATTCAAGTCACCAAGAGAGCAAAGTGAGGAAGGGTCACTGTTACTCCTGGGAGGTTGTTTGGGGGTTTGGGGATGGTAGACATAGGTTAACATATCTGTTAAATTAGGTCTTAGGCCTAACTCACACCCCAAAAGCTAGCTCAAAGGGAGGAGGATTGCCCAAGCCTTATAAGGAGTCCACCCATCTCATTAACCACCGATGTGGGACTTTTGTCATTCTTTAACACCCCAC
>JAJOOH010016927.1:0-23721 GCA_029582605.1 Solanum gracilifrons
TAGAGAGGTTGTTTCTGAACGACCCTCGGCTCAAGTGAAGCAAAACAAAATTAGTAATGAAAAAGGAAAAACAACAGTGAACAAAACATGGCAACTAACGGAACTCATATAGGGAAAATGTAAAATGAAAGAAAGGCATGAACAATAAGCTAGATACAGTTGATTGAATAATTCCAATTCCTCTATTCGCCAAAAGCAGTCCTTGAAATAGCCAAGCATTCAAAATAGAGTGAAGTTGCAAGATACCAGCAGCCACATAACAGAAAAAGAACAAGAAAAACCTTAACATTGATTTAGAATTGTAACTAATTAAGCTAATCAACAAGGGTATCATCATCTGCATCTGGAGATTGAGAGGAGCATCCTTTTGCTTCATGTATCTTGTTCCCCCCCGTATCGTTACCAAACTGATGACCATAGTTGTTCAAAAGATTATTGAACCTTTCCAAAACTTCAGCAGCTTCAGCCTTAGCTACCAAAGCTTCCTTGACCCTAATCTCTGCATTATACCTGGCCATAACGGCAGCATTGTGGATCGACTCAGAAGCAATGGTAGCAGCGGCAACCAACTGTTTAGCCAAATGGGGGTTAATTTGAATGGCATTATTAGCATGATTGGGAGTAACACAGAAGAAAGTGAAATTAGGGTTAGAACAAGGAGGGCACAAGTAATCATCGGAGGCGGAAGCAACATCAGGGACGCAAGAGAGGTGTGAGATAGAGGGGCATTTTTTGCATAGGACACAGAGATGAGGGGGAGGAGGGTTGTGGAGGAAGACATCGAAGCAGGTGGGACAGAAAGAACCGGGGTGGTAGTCCAGTACGCAGGCGGTGCAAAGATTCTGTTGGAGACCTCTGTAGAGGAGAAGGTGGAGGATGGAGGGGGGAGTGGTGAAACATATCGCGCATCGGCGGCCAGAAACACCGTCAGATGGCTGCTCTTCCACCGACTGCGACATCAGAACGAACAATGTTCTCTATCCTATGGCCTGTCGTAATCCCACATTTATTTATACGGACTGAAAATAGGAAAGTTGTTGAGATTTTAAGTATCCAACCCCCTCCTTTGCTCTCTTATATTCTCTGCATGCATTTATGGCTGTTTGAAATAGATAAAAATTTCCTTTTTTACTTGGAAATTCTGAAATATCACACAAATTTGTTACTATTATCTCACCAGCCACTTCTCTTCTCTCTCTCTATCTTGTCCCCTATTGTAGATTCTATCAATAAAACTATATTCACTAAAAGGTCCTTTGGTAGAGTGCATCAGAAAAAATAATGCATGCATTAGCTTTGTGTATTACTAGTACCTTGTTTGGTATACTTTTCAACCTATGTATAACTAATGCAAGCATTAATTATATACTCTATTTGGTATTAAGGTATGTATAACTAATACACTCCCCAGCATAATTAAAGACACAATTGTCCCACAAAACATTTTCCACATCCTCTCCACCATATTTGTGAAGGATACTTTTTAGATATTATGCAATGCATATTATTTTTAATACGCCAAACCAAACACTAAAATAATCTCATCATAATGTGAGAAATATATGGGAAAAATATTATTGAATTGTTGTTGTTTTTACATTATTACATTGAGACCCTATTTATAGACCCTAGAATACAATCCTTTACCAAGTAGGATACTATTTAGTATTCTTATTTCTATTTCTATTCCAATTCCTATTCTAATAGGATTGTATAAACCTATTCCTATTCTAACAATAACTAATGCAAGCATAACTATACAAGCATTACTAATACACCATATTCAACACTATTCTTATACACCCTATCAAACGATCCCTAAAGGAACAGATTATTTAGTACCCGTTGTTCCCTTTTATGTGACACTCTTTTTAGCATGTTTCCAGAACAATGACACTTTTTTATATTTAGAAACAACTTAACTTTGAACTTCTTGAAAGGAAATACATAGAGTAAGACGCCTCTTAAAAATCTCATTGACTTTCCAGTAAAGGTTTTTTTTTTTTTTTTGATGACAAGGGAAACTCGCAGCCGCTATCCTTTGGGTGCACACAAGGTAAAACCTCCGCTCCTATGCAATAGCTCGCAAACCACATAGGAGAGGTAACCCGCACTAGGCAAGCCCGGTGCGACGAGCTCGACCCAGAAGGCAAACCCCTTGCTTTCGCTGGCAAGGGGTTTCGAACTTGAGACCTCCAACATGGAAGTCCCAAGCCCAAACCACTGGGCCACCCCGAAGGGTATTTTCCAGTAAAGGTTTACCCCGGAAATGATTCATGAATTCAATACTATGAAAATCCAAGTGTGCTTTTTTTTTTCTTTTGATATGTGAAAATCCCAGATGTTCATTTTTTCTGGAAAATTGTTCTGTTCAAGTGATATTAGAAGTTGAGAAAATACAGAAAGACGCTTTCCCAGTGCATTGCTCAAATTACAAAACAACCCAAGATCTTAATTCATAACCACAAGAAAAGTAAATAACTCAACTGCTCATGCTTCAACTACAATATTGCCAACCAAAGAATCAGTGGAAGGTTAAGTATGTAATTGAAGATTTTCATCTTTGTATTTGTAACTAGATTCAGTAACCGTGTTACACTAATGTAGTGTGACCACATTACTTCTGTAAGTTAGGAATTTTGTGGATACAATATTTATCTGATAAATCACTTACTAAGAACTGGGTTATTACATACGCAACAGAAGCAAGGCTGACAAACCCTTCAAGGGTAGCAAAATCTTCACTGGTTTCTTCGTAAGCCTAACCTTTATTCTGTATTTCAGGGCTAAGGCATCTATGGATATAATAAACAGAAATACATCCAATGGAGCAATGCTAGTCAACCAAAACTCCTGCATCTTTCGCCCCTCCCTATTTTACTTCATCTACCAAAAATTACAACATTGGTCCAAAATGGATATAAAGGATTCCTATAGCTGACCCAACTATTTGGAATTAAGACCTAGTTGAGTGATTTATTGATATCAAAAGGTAAAATGCATAGATTACAAACATATGCAAACTCAAGGAGCATCAGATCCCCATGGAACCAAAAATATAAAGCACAAAATTAGTCACAAAAGAGCAAAAAAAAAGTTATCATAAAATGCACAAAGGGGAATCAAATTTGGGAGTTCTCAGCATCGGTTTTGCTCAAAGCTGCAGTGCAAGTCAGAATGAAAAAACATAGCACTTCCTCGACGAATGTCCACATGCATAAACATAGAACTTGATAAGCATGTAACTGTTTGCCAGTTTATTTACCCAGTTTATCTAATTAGCACTCTAAACAACCTCCCTCTCTCTACGAGATAGGGATAAGGTCTGCCTACACTCTACCCTCCCCCAACCCCACTTTTGGGATTACACTGGGTATGTTGCAGTATCTAATGGTTAGATTTTCCGATTAATTTGTCCCCTTGGTTTTGGCAAAAAAACTTGTAGCATTTTAAATAGATGTTAGTCTAAAAGTCTAAATAAAGTTACTATTTTGACGAAATCTGAAGTTTTTCTTTGATATATTAGTGAGTTTTGTGATATACTTTTTGACAATACAGAACTCAAAAGAAATGGAAAAAAGTGGGTGAAAAGTTACCCTTCTAGGAAGTGGACATAATGAGAGGACCAAGATAGGAAGTAGCATAAGTTAATTTAGGTTATAGGAAGTAATAATCTCAGAGGACAAAACATTACTCCATATTAGTTATTATAAGCATCATTAATGAAGTTCTGCTACATCCTAGTATTACTTGACAGACCTGGATTTAAAGAAACAAGTTTCAATTGATTTCAACTAGTTAGATTTGAAATGTTAAGATCACTTGGATAACATTGACAATTTGGAAGATGACATGAAACTTACAACTTAACAGTGGTTGTAAATAGCCCCAGAGTTATGGAACAAAGGATTATCTCGGACCTAGGATGAGTTATTGATGGTGATTTTCTAAAAGCTTACCATATGGTATTAAAACTTTTGTGCCCTATCTATGCACGGAGTTGGGCCACATAGTCCAAACAAAAGTATGGGCTGCTTGGTCTTTAGAATGGGGAAGGCTGCATAAGGCTGGTTTCACTAAACAATGAATAGCTTCCACTCAATGCAGTGGAAGGATAACGGGCACCTAATTAATCCACCAGTTTTATACACTTGTGGGATCACACTGGGTATGTTGTTGTGGCCTACCACCTACGCCTACCATATGGTGTTTAAACTCTTGTGGCCTTATTTCCTTTTCTAAATTTTCTTTAGGTAATTTTGATAGAAATGTTCAGAATATTGGGTGGGTAACCAATCAGTACAAAATCACCAGAACTCACAAGACATTATCACATGGAAATCAGATACAATTACCAATCAAAAGTAGAAGCAAAAGAAGTACAACATTAAGAAGTTGAGTCTTTTTCTACTAAATGAGCAGATACAACATACTGCAAACCCAATTCACAATTCATATTCTATCATATGAAAATCATTGGGAAACAGTAATTTAGGGCTTTCTTCTGGAAATCTGGAGAGGGTAACATACGGCTGGGATTTTTCTGTAAATACTAAACATCAGTCAGTCCGGTGCACTAAGGTTCGAGAAAAACCGCACTACACGGCTTTATTATACACAAACTTACCCGCAGAGACTGTTTTCAGAACCGGTGATCTCATGGTCATGTACCACAACTTTATCAATTACGACAAGACAAAGTAAAATGATGAGAGAAAACTGAAAGGGAGTAAGGGACTTACCCAAACAAAGGAAGCAGAAGAATCCCCAGAGAAGTTGCTCAACTCTGAATCAATGGAGAAGAAGTTTAACAATAAAATGGAATGTTTGAATGAGATGGAACAAATAAACAAAATATATTTCAAGTCTGTACTTCAATCAAATACTCCTATTTCAACTCTTCTTTGATGGGATTTTAGAAAAAGGAGTCATCTTTATCGGTCGGATTTATATTATTTATATATTATACAAAAAAGAATTAATACAAATATAAAATTGAATATTGCATTTCTTTTAAAACTCGTAAGTATAACTGTAACGCCGCCCGCTCGGTGGAGTCAGATAGTGGTTTTACAATGGTATTGATTGCAATTGTGTGACAGTGATTATGTAGGTTGATTGATAATAATGATTGATGATAGTCGATAAAATGATAATAAAATATCATCTCAGCCAGAAACTTTCGTATCTTTATCAATTTATTGTATAAAAAAAAAGAATGATTTTTCTTTATCAACATAGATTCATTAATTAGGTGACCTATAAATTGCCTTATTGTTTTTCCTATTCTGTAAAAGAACATCTTAATTTGAAAAACAAATGTTTATTCAACCATCAAAAATGAAGATATAACAAAAACAAGAGCATATGATTAAAACTAGGGAGAATTGCACGCTCATAGGATATGAAGCTGGAGAAAACACCCTAGTAAAAGTACAATCAAGCATTAAATCATCATTGTGTAATCATAAAAAAATCTCAATTAGTGTAACGATATATTTGATGATGACACCATTACCTTATTTTCTCATTTCCTTTCCTTGTCATTTAGAGTTCTTCAAATTGCTGATGGGTCACAATATGTAACAACAAAAAAACAATACAACCTAGTAAACAATGCATTCATCAAAATAATACAATGCAATACATTTGTACAACAATATGCTACAACCCTCCAAAACAACCTGTTATAGAAACAATTTGCCAAGTACTTTTACAAACTAAATTTGTTACGCCGAAGCACCTATTGCAACTACCAAAATTGTAGGACGGATGTCAACTCTCTAAAGCCTTAACCTTAATAACAAACCTCATCACACACTAACAACAAAGCTGATGCATTAAACCAACCCGAAAAAAAAAGGACATGTATACAAGATATTCAGTTTAAATACAGCATATGAACACATTAACATGGATTTTCGGCCTGGGGCTTTTGTATACACTCAACAGTCAACACAGATGATCCTTGGATGAATGTCTTCTGCAGCTTCTGTACAAGGATATGAATTGCCTTGCAGCCTCACACCACCTAATAATTATGTAACCACTCTTCAGCTGCAGTACTAGGTGTCTCCCTTTGCCTGCTGCCCACTAAGATGAGGCACTACTTTAATGACCATAAAGGTCCTTTTTCCAATAGTTAGAATCCAGTCAAGAAGTCCATTTTTCACTATGACTGAAAGTTAGAAGCCTAGAAAAACCTCCTCCGCAGATTCCTAGTGGTTGCCTGATATGAACGCATAAGTAGTCCCACCCCAATTCCAACACCAACACACATCCCGAGGCCTATCCCAACACCAACCCTCACTCCTGCGTTGAACCAGGTGAGCTGACCATCTTCACCAGGGTACATGTCGTCTGAATAGAATCCATATCCAGCTTTCTGCTCCACCTCATAATCATCCATATCCTCTGTGGTCTGCTAAAACATGCAGTAATTGTAAGCAAACTAATTGTCATTTCTTAAAACAGGTAAACTAAACTGTCATTTGATCAGCACTCAAAAACTACTTTTTCATGAGGACATAATTATCGATCATTAAACTATGTCGACATCAATTAGTCAATAAGAAATTGTCATTTGATCAGCAGTCAAAAACTACTTTTTCATGAGGACATAATTATCGATCATTAAACTATGTCGACATCAATTAGTCAATAAGAAATTAAGGGTCTTAATCGTGAAGGAAGAGACAACCATAAGAAAAAATAACATGAGATGGAATGAGAAGAAAGAGAAACACAGAAGCTCAATTAGAGACTCGGGGAGAGATGAGAATGGAAAAGAAATAGAGCGCGCAAGAGAGAGATAGAAATGAAAAAATCTCTCTCAAATCTAAAGCAGGGTAAATTTTTTAAGTTATAATGTGTTCAGCTTTTAGGATAAGGGACAGATTACTGTCTGCTTATCAAAGGCTCCACTGACAAGCATTTTAGAAGAACATAAGAGGGTCTAGGACAAAACCGTATCCACTTCACAAAATGCTTTTGTAAAGGGAAGACA
Organism: Solanum gracilifrons; assembly: GCA_029582605.1. NCBI lineage: Eukaryota > Viridiplantae > Streptophyta > Magnoliopsida > Solanales > Solanaceae > Solanum > Solanum gracilifrons. The sequence goes on from JAJOOH010016927.1 coordinate 7,007, forward strand.
AACACTAAACGCAGTGTTGATGGCTAATGAAGCGTTTGATTCTAGAGAAAAGTAAGGAGTTATGTCATTTTGTGCAAGTTGGACCACAAAAAGGCCTATGACATGTAAACTAGGAGTTCCCGGACATCATAATAATGAAGATGGGATGTGGAGTTAGATGGATCAAACATTGTTTTTCTACTGATAGGTACTTAGTCCTTGTGAAGGGCAACTTGTGCAGTTTTTTCAAAAGTTTGAGAGGGCATAAGCAAGGAGATCCCTTATCTCCCACTTTGTTCATTCTAGTTATAGAGGTATTGAGCATGTAGGTACTTGCCGGGTTCCTCTGGTGCGGTGGTGGAAATAGTGTCATCAAGGTTTCACATCTATTGTTTGCGGATGACACATTGGCTTTTTATGATGCTGACAAGATCCAATTGGAACACCTGCGATATGTGCTAACATGGTTTTAGGTAGTGTAAAGCTTAAAGATCAACCTTAGAAAATATGGGATCATACCAATTGAAGAGGTGGAGGATATAAAGGTTTTAGCACTGTGTCAATTGTAAAATTAGATCTCTTCCCACCACTTATCGTGGCTTGCCACTAGGTGCTTCAAACAAATATCAAATTTGGAGCTCTTCCCACCACTTAGCTTGGCTTGCCACTAGGTACTTCAAACAAAGATCGAACAAGTTGGAATATGGTACTACAAAGGGTTGAGAAAAAGCTTGCAGGATATCAAAAAAGATACTTGTCCAAAGCGGGGAAAAAGTTTGTATTAAGAGCATGGTATAGAGTATCCCTACTACATGAAAAGACTTCAAAGAAACTTCCTATGGGTTCATCAAATGAGACAAAGAAGTTTCACTTGGTAAGGTGGTAGATCTTCACGACTCGTACTGCTAGGGTGGACATGAGATTTAAGATCTAAGGGCGTTCAACGAAGCTTTATTGGGTAAATGGTTAGGGAGATTTGGATCCGAAGAACAAGCTTTTTGATAGGAGGGGAAAGTGGATAAATACGGAATCGCTAAAGGGGGATGAAGAACAAAAGTATCACTTTGCCTTATGGATGCGGTTTGTGGAGCAGTATGTAACTGATGGAAAGAATATAGTGCAAATATGTCTTTCAAGGTTTGGGATGGGATGGGATGGAAGGAGGGTTAGTTTTGGGTATATAAGCATTACTTTCCCAAACATATTCAGAATTTCATGCCCAAAGGAGATGACAATCCAATGGGTTAAAAGTTAAAACTTTACAAATTGGAGAAGTTTTTTTGGGATTTGAGATTCAGGAAGAATTTTTAGGATTGGGAGGTGGTAGAACTCCAAAGTCCAATTAAGTTACTATATAAACAATGTATAACTCAGGATAATCACGTCATATGAAGGTGGGGATGAGGAATAATGGGCTGTTCTGTGTTAATCTTACTATAGAAATTTGTTTTCTTAACCAAAGAATAGCTAATTTCTCTCTATGCTATTACCATCATCTTCCCATTTCAAAAAACCTTGATCTTGGCCAAGTGAAGAGACATGTACTTCTCAAACAAGTATTGTTTGAGCATCTCAAATTCTTGAGTAGTGCTTCACTATTCCATCATTTGTTGTGACACTACACCAAGAAATGTTAAATCCATGTAAAAGTGTCTATATGACTCGAACGAGTCATCCACGGCATATATCAAACAAGCCACGTGTCCATGTATCTCTGTTCACACAAAAATACAAGTAACCTAAGAAACATCTTTTAATGCTTTGTAAGCAATCTTCATGATTGTGTCTTCTCACATAATGTTTCCATTTTAAGTGCTTATGCAATAAGCATTTCTTAAGGTATTTGACCCCTTACTGCAGCACTTTTTGGTCTTAGAGCAGGTGAAACTGAAAGATGTGAGACTGGTCACTTGTACGAAAAAATGCTATCTGATGCTTAACAACATAGACTTGCTCAAACTTGTGGAGGAGGTAGCAGTCAGTGGTGTCGTTTGAAGAAACATAAAGTTAATGCAACAGCTTCTTTCTTTTTGTCTATGTCAAAAGCGTTGTTCCAAATTAAGTTTGACATTATGGGTGTAAAGCACAAGAGATCCATCTTTTTTGCACATTGAGCACACAAGGTCAAGCCAAGCCTTGTCAATTCATCTGTACCTTAAGCTGTTGTTCCCTACTAAAGGTTTTGTATAGCTCTACTTTATCTTCATATCAGAAGTGCTACATTACTAAGTTTTAGTTTTCTTGATAAGAGCTACATCACTAGATTTTAGTCACCCGGGTAAAACACAACAATTTAAGGCAGAATTATTCCACATTAGTGAAATTACTTGCTACTCCATCTAATGGTGAACCTTCCCACAGCAATAGCATTACTAACTTCATCTAAATAGAGTTATGTTATCCCTCTTTTCTTTCTGATCACGGAAAAGGTGGATAAAAGGTATAATTGCATTACCAATGGTTGTATTTGTCGTCCGAATCCATTCGAGCTTCCCTGCTTCTTCGCAACCTCCTCATCCTCTGGAATTGCATCCAACATGCCCTGCCTAGGCAACTTCCTTCTCGGGCTGACCTGAATTGTCTTTGATAGAATCACAGGGACACCTGAACAACAACCCGCTATGTATACCTCAATTGATGGCGAAGAAACCCCAAATTTAGGCTGAAAAAAAGCTGATCCACCATTCCCAAATGATGCTGTTGTGTAACAATCCATGCTCCATCCACTCCTCGAATCATTCTCTAAAACATTACCATTAGCCCACGTTGTCTCTACTCTCTCCAACGACCCACAAAGTATTAGTTCCTTTTCATTCTCATGTACCTCAAATTCCACCGGCCCTGAAACCCTAACGCTATCCGTACTCACATACGTTACCTCCGACGATTCCTTATCAACCCGATCACGTCGGAGGGTTATGATGGCTGTATCAGTAGCCGGAATACGCGAACTGTTGATCTCTAACGTTACGCCCATCTCACGGCGGAGGTGGCGGAGTATAAGGTGGTCCGGTACGGTATCAACCGCGCATGGCGTTATACGTACGTAAAACAATCGGATTTCCAAGCAACCTCCGGTGAAATTCGAATTTTTGTAGATTGCCATTGACATATCCTGACCTTGATTACCCATTAATCCCAATTTTTTTCTTCAATCTACAAAAAATGAAGGAAATTGATCATTGATTAACAAGGAGAATTGAACAAAATTTAAGCTTAAGGATCGATAAAAATCACAGTTTCGAATTAAGAGGTGAGAAATAGTGTATATGTTTTGTTATGTGTGAACATGGCGAGAGAGGATCAAAAGCTACCATTATTTTACGAGGGGTCAACGGAAAAGCTTAAGAGCTAAGGAGATGTTTGTCAGTTTAAGTTAGGCGAGTATTAATAATATATGAATTAGTTATATGATTATGGAAAAAAGGATAAATATACTCTCAAACTATTGTAAATGGTATACTTTTGGGATATCTGTGAGTTTGGCCTCGGTCGTTCAAAAATTAGAGCATATATGCCCTTCACTTTAACGGAAGACTAAATAGGGACATGTGGCGTAATCTTATCCGTCGATTCGATATTTGATAAATGTCGGGTCGATGGTAAGATTATGACACGTGTATGTCCGTTAGTATAAAGGGTATATATGTTCTAGTTTTTGGACGATAGGGGCATCAATGTCCAAAAAATATGACGGATGATATCTGCATACCATTTAAGATAGTTTGGGGGCATATTTATCATTTTTCCCTATAATTATTAATATGAGCTAGGTTTGTTGGATAACCTTGCACCATCTGTAATTTAATAGAATCGGGTTAAGAAAATCTAATTTAAGACAATGGCTGATCTGGTGGAATTTGAGCAATATGAATTAAGCTAATTTTTAGGTCAAATAAAAAAATAAATAAATAATAAGAGAAATCAAATCAAAGTTAAATTAAATCATAATATATAAAAATTACAAGTTGATATTTTTATTTGGCAAGTTATATTAAACTCATTAACTATTTAATTTTTTTATTAACATCTCTACTTAGTTCCAATAATATATATCGAAAGTTATTTAGTTTCATAAAAGCTTTATATTTATTTATCATTTTCTTGTATCATTGTACACAAGATATTTACATAGTAATACTACACAATATTATTTTGTAGATATTTATGTTGATATTTTTTTCATAAATTCTGAAAACTTACCTAACTAAGAAAGCAACAGTACACATTAAAGAGCACCTAACAATCAATACCACCTTCTAGAAAGGATCAAAAGTTAGCTAAAGGCCTCAACAAAATCAAGTAAATTAGTTACAAGTCAATTTCCTTATGAATTTTCGACACCTATAAGCTGTTTTAGACAATTTAAGAAGCTCTAATGTGTAATGCCTCTATAATTTTCTTCTTGATGATTATTACTATGTTTGTTTGTGCATTTGTATGTTTTAAAAAAAAAACATTTTTAGCTCTTCATGTGTGATGCATAATAGCTCTTCATATATGAGTCACTATCTCTTTCTTGAATTGCTGTCACGATCCAAAAATGGACGTGATGACACTCGTCTTAACCTATCAAGACAAGTCAGCCTAAAACTTAACCATTACAATAAAATGCAAATTTTTTTATAATAAACTCAAATATAACCCCAAAATCTGGTTGTCACGTGTACAAGCCGCTAAAATATTACAATTGAATCAAAAGAAAAATACAAGTCTCATATGACATTGTTTCTAGAGTAGAACAAGATCATAAACAGGAGTAAGAAGGATCGCTGAGAAGACAAACAACTACCTTACAAATCTCCCAGAAGCCTCGGAATCGAAGAGAATAACAAGTACCACAAAAATTCAGGCTCGTAACCTACAAAAATTTGTAGAAGCAAGGGGTGAGTACCAAACCACACGGTACACAGCAAGTAAACCTCTAAACACGAGCTAAGGGGATATAATACGAGTACTCCTTACACCCCAACCAAACCTTCACAACTACAATCTGTATAAAACCAGCTCAACCTAACAGTTCACAATTTACAAGCACATCTCAACAACTTTCTAACAATTGCATATCTTCAACAACACGTTCAATATTCATCAGTCACCAGTTCCACAGAAAGGCACTCACAAGATCAGCAACACACAAGATCAAGTTCACCAATAATAAAGAAGTGCAATGCAATTAAATGCAATGTCAAGTATAATGATGCATGTCTGATCTAATGATACACACCTACTGTCTCTCTGTCCGGGACCCATGGGGAACATATATGTCCATGCATCCATCGCGGCGCACGATACGACCCTCGATGTAATAACCATCGCGGCGCGCGATACGTCCCTCGAAATATAGTATCCGTCGCGGCGCGCGACACATCCCTCGAAATATAGTATCCATCGCGGCGCACGATACGTCCCTCGAAATGGTACATCCTCTTTGTTTTCTTATTCTTTCTCAATGCACATAAAACTTGTCACAACCATGTCTCAGAACAATGCAAATGACATGTTCACACAAATAATAAAGAGATGACCATTTTCATAACATTGCACAATTCACAACAACACAATCAGGATACAACATCAACAATGATTCAACAAGCCTTTCAAACAATTCTCAACACATCACACAAACAATTGATCACATTGCCTTTTATTATCCCTTTTTCATCATTAAAATTAATCAATGTGGACAAGTCAACCCATCACCAAGTCTCATTACCTCCAAACACATATTACAAGGAAATACATGAATTCCATACACTTAGGGTTTAGAAATCCACTTGCCTCAATCAATCAAGAATTCACTCTGAAACTTGAGTCTTCCCCTTTCGTTGAACTTCCAACCCAAAGCAATCTATTCAAATAAATGACACACAATAAGATTTCGAAACTAACAACACTCATATTACTATGTGTTTAGCTTTGACCCAAAAATTCACCCAAGTTTATAATCAAGATCCTAAATCTTGATGTCACTTAACATTTCAATTATCATATTTTCCAAGTTTCAAGCCTAGGGTTAAGTTTCAATTTCTGATGAAATTTATATAATATAATACACCTAATATTTAATTACGTATACCAATATATCACAGTCAAGCTACGAATAAGCAAATCAATTCACTGAAGACCATAGATTACAGAACCTATGCACCCTATACTTTTCAATCTCATCCTGACACCGTTATTACTTAATTAATGCCTCAATATTAATCATTATTAGCCAATCATGACACCAAACAATTTCCTCCCCCAAAACATCCAAAGAACGATCCAGCAACATTAGTTGCACTTCACTTTGCAATATTAAATTCAACTAAATTCTATTACTCTACATTCTATATTTATTAATGCTTAATACTAATATGAAACGTGAGATCAACCTTACCTCTTTCTCCCTTTCTTTTCCTTTTTCCTGTCTGAAATTTTGACCCTATTCCGTTCGTTTGTTTTTCTTTATCCCATTTTGCTGACTTTAACAGTTTAGGGCTTTTTCCCTTAATTCTTTATTTATTTATTTATTTATTTTCTATTATTATCAACAAAATAATCCTTTATTAAATCTGAAAATCATGTCACTCATTCTTATAAGTCATAAATTGTTTATAAAAGCTACTAAAAAGGTTAATATAAAAATAATTATTAAAATTCATAAAACGACTTACAGGGTCGTTACATTATCCACCACTAAAAATCATGTTCGTCCTCGAACATAAAGAATGAGATGGAAGAATAACCGACGTTACCAAAAGTCTAAGTTAGGACCTACCAGTCGGTGTTCATCTCTCTAAGTGAACTCCTCCTTAAGACCATTCCATCAAGATCAACTACTAAGAATTGAACTTTCTAATCAAACTTTGGCGAATCTATAAATCAGAAGTAATTACCAAGCCACAGACTAACCCATGAATCCAATCTGAACCGAAACCAATTGGACCTTAACACAATCATCGTGATGAATATTTTCTCATGTGACCAAGATAACCTTCTGAATCAATACTGACTACAACCAGAAATGAGCATGAATCAACTACCAGACGCTCACAATGCACAAACTATCACAAATCTTTTCAAGATACCATTCACAAAAGAATCTTTCCATGAGCTTAAACTATAAAAATTGATCTTTAGACATCGGGTACCCATCAAGATATGATCACACTTATCTAACACAAAGAAGGAAATGATAAGTAAACACCCAACAAGCGATACACTTAAATTGTAGAACCTCTAACAACACTCTTAGACAATTGTTAATCTTCATAGCTCTTATATAAGTTCTCATAAGCAAGGTTGTGCGTATAGAACTACTGATATACTTCAACTATCCCAAACAACACCAAATCTATCATAACTGAAGTGAACAAGTGTAACCAAGGATGCCACCCTACCAAGAGGACAATCACAGGATCGGTACATCCGATCCACCACTAGGAATTCACTCATAGATATGAAAACACGTGTGGGTATAGATAGCAAATCACACTCCAAACCATATCCAAAACGAAGTAGATGGTCATATAAGAATATACAGAATCAAAGTCGAATGACACTGGAAACTTCTTCCATAGTGCCCATATAAATAAAATTCCATTCATCTGGTTCCATTTCTCGATTTTTAGCCACTCACAATCAACCAGTCTGATCCCTATTACAATATTACAATTACTCGATTCATCAAACCCCACATGATCTTCACAATACTCCATTAAAGTCAACACTCCTAGTACTAACAAACATCATAACTACACCAGCCATTTACCTTACTCTCAAACTATCACTAGTATCAAAGTCTTCTTAGCAAACACATTGTATCCTCTAAAAAATTTAAAATATGGCTCCCTCTCTTTCCATTTAAGCATTACATGACAGATATGGGTCACACCCAAGAGTAATAGCACAAATTTCAAATCTGATAATACTTTTTCATCGAGGTACAATAATTGGATCACACCTAATGTCACCTTCACGCAATCATTCACATGCCAAGTTTCAACTACTATTCAAATAATCATATACCTTACGCCAAAACTTAGAGAAATTCTTGGTCACCCCAATAATTCTATATACTATGAGCACATAACCTCTATTTACTATCAAGTGCCTATGTAACACATCAAAATAGTCTATGTTGTCTTATAAAAATAGTAGTTTCGATCCCCTCAAAATCCTCAATAACCTTGTATACCTGTAGGTCCATACTTTTCCATATCCACAAGTCACCTACCATAATTTGAACAATTTAGACCACATAACAACACATAATCTTACACACCTCACAGTTTTTCACTCAAATCAAAACTCAATCTTTAGAAAAGGCGATGATAACTTCCTAGTAAGTTTATACCAAACTAGTTCACATCTCACAGTCATATCTAAACTCATACGAAATAGTCAATAAATTCTTCAACTACAAACCAAGGGCTTATACAAGAGGTCTTATTCTTTCACTTTTCTTAAATTCTCCCCATGACACAAAATTATAAATATCTTGAACCCTACAATACACCAGACTCTTGTTCTTTTTGTTGACTCGCTCACCAATCTTATTTTTTTTGCCAACAACGCCTGACATTTTTACCTTATCCTCAAAAGAAAAACTTTAAATTAAACCCATTTGTAGGTCCTTTGAAAATCCAAATAACACACTTTATGACTCAAACCATATACAAGTTCTTCCAAATGCTTCATACTCAAAGCGATTGATCATTTCTTACCTTACCAATTCATACCTTGACAAAACACACTACCACAACCCTAAACTCACATGAAAAACTTGAATTCTGATTTCAACTATGTATCCCAATCTCATTATCTATCAACATTAACTCATATATTAATTTTTTTTATGAATTCATGTATCTTAGCTTTTCATTAATCGCTTCTCCATCGACCTTATCATATCTTTCGCTAAAAATCCAACCATACTCATTATCAAACTCAAAACCACAAAAGAACGTATCATTACAATTAAGTTAGACGTCTATACACTCCTTTCTCAAGTTTTATCCAGAATTTTTTTAATCAATCTGATGAGCCCGTGACACTATTACCATAATCAGATCAAAACTGATGAAATTACACGTCTCTGAACCCAATTCTCAACTCTCAAAAGATATATCTCTGTCCCTGACAATTAAAGTAAATATTGTTGTTCTCGCCTCTTTTTGAAGGCTAAACTACCTCCCACTAATTGCTCTCATTTATGACTCAAGTTCAATTCAATTCTATTCGCGCAGTGTCTCAGCACCCCCTATAACTTTCCATGCAATCAAGCTATTCACCAATTGGTATCCAACCACAACCTTAAATACTTACAAGTTGTCATTACAATACAAAATCCGTTTAACCAATAATCCTTATTATATAGTTGCACCTTTGTATAATCCATCATGATCTCTTATTACCGTTATACTTAGTAGCCATTGCCATCATCTAGAAGTCAATCTTGTCATCGACATGACATCTCAAACCCACTATACCAATCAAATCCAAAGGACTAACTCACTTTTATACGTACTTTCTTACTAAAATTTCCAATTACCTTCACACAAGTATACTCGTTGGGAATTTCTTTACCCATGAGTTTGTCATCCTAATATCGATCCACTTCCATGGGCTTAAGATGAAATCACCACTCCTTTAAACTCCTCGAGATACAATTCACAACCTAAACACATTAATACCGTACCAAAGATCCACCACTAAAAGCTTTCTTATAAATAATGCTTAACTCAAGCGTTCGTAGTAACGAACTAGTTGGTTTCTTAAATATGAATGCAACATCAAATCTTATTATATGAGCATGTGATACAATTGATAACTCATTAAGTTGTTAGTATTCACACTTACAATCGACATATCCGTTTCCATATACCACTAGCAGCACATCGTGAAAGTCTGTTAAATCCACCACTAGAATACAACATACCCCTCGAGAAGATTGTACTCAAATAGCTTACATATTTCTGTCCAAAAAGTAACTACAATACACTATCTAATTCGTTCAGTCTCTCATCCAAAGTGATTCTTTCGCAGATCAGGTCAATAGTATGAGTAACACACTCCATAAATCTAATCAAGTAAGCATCCATACTATTGTAGTAGTTGTATCATGGTCTTCTTAGATATATACACACAATCTATAAAATCGTAGTAGAAATTCTAACCTCAAATGGTGCATCATTATTCTTATCATTTTCTAAGCAACCCATTCATGTTATGATAACTTTACTAATTGTAATTTCCAAAGTTACATGTCCATTATCTAGCCATCCCTTTAATCATTCCACTTCCAATTGTTAAACCACTCTAATATCGTATATACCACACAAGTACTCTTCACTTTACTAGGGTAACTAACCTTACACAACCCCTTCAAATTGTTAAACATCATAAATCTAACCACACATCCTTTCTATAAGTATATTATATTACTTCTACTTTAATACCAGATCTAACATTCAAACTACACACGACATCAACCACTCACATGAGAAACCACGCACGAGTCATCATTAAAGTGAAAATGAATAGAGTAAAGCGATAAGAATCAAAATCGGACCAAGTACGCTTGATAGAGATCCACGAAGTCAAGACATTTGCTAAAAGTCGATATAGTCTCTCGAATATAAGTACAGACATCTCTGTACCAATCCTTGAGACTCTACTTAGAATCGACTTGTACACATGTGAGACCTATGAACCTGGGGCTCTGATACCATTTTGTCACGACCCAAAAATGAACGTGATGACACTCGTCTTAACCCATCAAGACAAGTCAACTTAAAACTCAACCATTATAATAAAATGAGGAAATTTTTATAATAAACTCAAAAGCAGTGTTCGGAAAATCCTTAAAACTGGATTTAGATGGAAGCAAAAGCAGTTTTTCTACCGTTGGAAAGAAGCTAAAAATTTATGCTTATAAAAAAGCAGAAGCAGAAAATTATTTTTTTGAAGACTAAAATATCCCTTCCATATATACATATTTATTGATATATCTCTTATTAAGTAATTAGCGTTAAGTTCATGAATTTTATTTTTAATTTCTTAAATAAAATTTAACCAAACTTATGAAATTTGCTAATTAATTAATAAGAAATATATTGGTGAATATGTGTATATGAAAAATATATTTTAGTCTTGAGAAAAATATTTTTTTGTTTTTGTTTTTGTTTCTGCTTTCTTTAAAAAACAAAAAAAAATTAGTTTCTTCCCAATAACAGAAAAACTACTTCTACTTCCATTTAAAAATATTTTTATTGATTTGTCAAACACTTAGAGCATGTTTGACATTGCTGTTAAAAACGGCTTATTTCTAGAAGAACTTTTTAAAATGGCTTTTAAAAAAAATTCTTTTGAAAATAATAATAATTTATGTTTAGCTAAAATATTTGTCATCGTAAGTTAGATTATATCTGCTATGAATGCACTAATTTAACATATTTTGATACCACTAATTTTTCTTCAGTATCAACTAATGTCTTGTGTGCCTCTCAGAAATCTCGCTCGCCTCTCTCCTCTTTTTAAGTCATCTCTTCTTCGCATCTCTCCTATCCCTGCCCAGTCTCTCTCTCACCTATCTTTTGTCAGTCTCTCTCTCACTTTATACAAACACAAATTATACAAATACAAATGTATAATTTGTGTTTGTATAAAGCGAGAGAGAGACTGTATATACAAATACAAATATTTGAACTTCATTCAATTGTATACGAATACAAATTGTATGTATATATACAAATACAATCATTGATACATATACATACTAGTTACATATATACAATTATCTAATTGATATACATATACAATTCACATCTCTACATTCTGCCCTCTCTCGCTCGCCTCTCTCCTCCTTCTCAGAATCTTGCTCGCCTCTCTCCTCTCTCTAACATGTAGCTACGAATCGTAATTAGCAAACTATAGTTTTTGAGCATAATCAAATTATTTTGAGTGGCTATATGCGAAAATTCCCTAAAACTTAATAACTATACGCTCCAATCGGATGAACTCACGAAAATTGAGTCATAAATATGTTTGTTATCCTTTTTAAACTTGATATATATCCACGTAATTAATTTAACTCATAAAAATATACTCATTCGAATTCATGTCTTCTTCTTTTCTCTTTCAATTCCAAATATAATACTTTCAGGGGTCGTTTGGTTTGAATACAAGTTATGCTGAGATATGTTATGTTGGGATTAGTTATACTGGGATTAGTTATCCTGACATTATTTTTTATTGAGTGTTTGGTTTGTTGTACTAAAAATAATAATCATTGCATACAACCTAAAAATAAGTGGTTTGATTACAAAAATGCCCTCTTATTTAGCTTTTTGTATATTTTTTGGTAGAGTTTTAGTTAAAAACCAAATTTAACTACTCAATCCATCCAACATAGAAAATCCACCTTTTACCCATTTTATAACTAAATCCAACCTATCCACATAATATTTTTGCACACATTATGGAAGGCAATTAATGGATCATATTAAGAGACAATTTCATTAGTTTGACTTAATAGGCATTTGTGTTAACTTTTTTTTTTCACCAAACCAAGTGGGAGTTATTTATTCCATCAAAAGAGTGCATATGGGCAAACCCACGTACAAAAAGGCCTTTTGGCAGCCAACAGAAAAGGCCTCAACTTACAAAAAAAATTGATTTGTCATACCTAATTCTAATACTAGGCATTTGCATTTTTCTAATTGATATGAGCCTACTGCTAGCTTAGGGATATCCCTCCAATCGCGATACATATGAGCTTCATTAGAAATAATAACATGTTTAGCTAATGCATCTGCAACTTGATTAGCTTCCCTGTAACAATGATTTACTTCACAATTCATCTTAGCAACAACTTGTATGATGTCTTCCACAACACCTTTGATTTTCAAGTTGGTGGCTTGTCCATTCCTTACCATATCAATCACCAATTTTGAGTCTAATTCAAGATAGCAATTGTGAAATCCTTGCTGCAAACACCATAGGATTCCGAATCTAGCCGCCAAAGCTTCTGCGAGACTGTTACTTGAGCATGAAGAAGGAATGGAGAAGGTCATAATCATCCTTCATGTATGATCTCTAACGATCCCTCCTAAACCTGCATTGCCAGAAGAGAAACTTCCATCAGTATTTATTTTAACACAATTAATATTGGGTGTGTTCCAGTGGACAATCTTTCACTTCGAATATGGTCTTAAGCTTTCCACCTTGTTTAGAAGATCTCTCCAAGAATTACCAATCTCAAAAGAGGGAAAAGTCATTCTCAAAGACATTTTCAAATTCCACTATACATGATTTTCCATGGTTCTATACCACATCTTCTTTTGATCCCCATATTTACAAGCACATCTATGTTTCCAGATTTCCCAGAAAATCAAGATAGGTAGAGTATGGATAATCACATTATGTATGGAATTATGAGTTTGTACATTCCACCAAGTCTTTAGAAGATTAATAGTAGATGAGGCCCTCGTATCAATGCCCAAAGGGCCTCCAAATTTTTTCCATAAGTAGCTAGCAACATCACTATCCAAGAATACATGGTTAATGGTCTCAGTTTTCATATTCTTACAACAAACACAATTAGAATCAATGTTATCGACAAATCTGTCAACATTGTCATAGAAAGGAAGTTTATTTTGTACCAATCTTCATGTCAAAAATGACATTTTGAAAGGAATTTTTCCATGCCAAATCTTGTTTCTCATATCATTATTTTCCCTGGTATTACTACAATCAACATATGCACTTTTAGTAGTAAAATGTCTATCTTCACTGGAAATCCAAATAGCATAATCCGACTGATTCGGATCACCTATAGGGATGCTCACAATCTAATTTACAACTTGAGGAGGAAGTATGTCTGATAGTTTATCAAAGTCCCACTCTCCCTCGTGAATGAAGTCTTTAACCTTGTCCTTGTTATAATGAGAAGGTGGTGGGAGGATATTAGATAGGGCACCACTTCCTATCCAATTATCCCACCACATAGAGACATTACCCGCATGAATTTTATATCTGTTTTTTAACATCTTGCTCCAAGTATGAGATTGTTTAGAGCTCTTTGCCTTGGCTACAGGATGAACTCTGGAACAGTACTTAGCATTCATATAAGTGGCCCAAAGAGAATCATGAGTTCTAAAGTTCCACCACCTTTTATAAGCTAGTGAATCACTGATGGTACTCAAATTTCTTAAGCCAATTCTACCTTTCTTAAGGTCTAGTAACAATTCTCTTTGTAGCCTCCAAGCTGGCCCAAAGATCTTTCCTCTCTAGATCAGTACATTTAGCATAAACAACGGTAACAAACAAATTCAACTTACTATTGATAGTAACCATATAGAGGGTCATTTGTTGGTCATCCATTTTGATCACTTGGGCCTTAATATTGTCATACCAGAAGCACCAATTTTTTCTTGTAATTGTGCAAGTTCTCTAAACAACTATGTTTAATCAGTAGAAACCAAGAAATTTGACCAAAATTACAGCAGTCCCTACAACAAACCAATCAAAACTACAACTAAAACAACAACTAAAGCGAGAGTAAAATTTCAGAAATTATTCACCAAAATATTTGTTAAAACTGAAATAGAAGTCCTGCATCAAAGCAACATAAAAAACTAGCTCATCTGGCAAAGAAACAATGGGCCTAGACTAATAGAAATTTGTATCTTCATACTAACCGAGAAACTTGACCAAAATTGCAGCAATCCCTACAGCAAACCAATCAAAACTACAACTAAAACAACAGCTAAAGCGAAAGTAAAATTTCAGAAAATATTCTTCAAAACATTTGTCAAAACTGAAACAAAAGTCATGCATCAAAGCAACAGAAAAAACTAACTCATCTGGCAAATGACCAACAGGCCTAGACTAACAGAAACTCGTATTCATACTAATCGAGAAACTTAAACAAAATTGCAGCATACATCAAACCAACCAACACTACAACTAAAACAACAACTAAAACGAGAGTAAGATTTCAGTAAATATTCACCAAAACACCTGTCAAAACTGAAACAAAAGCTCTGCATCAAAGCAACAGAAAAAACAAGACCAAAAGCTGATCTACCATAGTTGAAAAAATGAGACCAATACTATAGGGAAGCAACATAAGTAACTGCACAAAAAGTGATAACTAGTAACAAACTTACAATAAACTTAACTTTTACATGAGAGTTAATCTATTTAATAGATTTTACATATACAAAAGATTCTAGCATCCTCATGACCTACATTAGTCATACACTAGAGGATCAAAAATGGCACTCCAATCAAAGTTTTGATTTGAAACTGTTAGCTGAGCAAAAACTATCACACTAGTGCCGCCATTTATATACACAAGCTTATCATACTTCAAAGTTTATCATTGATGACCATGAACATCATTGTCTGGCGCTCAAGCTCACCCATACGTAAAAAGATTTCCATATTTTTGACATCTTCACATATAACCTTTTTAGCTTTGATACGTTGCTCTATGGTGTACAAATCAAATGTAGGAGATTCAATGATGGAATAAATTTGACCACGCATATCAGAGTGGTCACGATTTCCAATCTTGTCGATCAAGGAACCAATTCTTTTATCTTGGCTTTCAGTAAAGTTTTTCATAACTTCCGCCATACTCTTGAGAAATGTTTCATTAACATCTTCCACAACCCTCTCTCTTTTCTTACCTTTTTCTTTTTCATTGACACTAGAAGAAGATGTTTTAGCATATTCACCTTGCTTTTCAGATGGTCCAGTATGTTCACAAGGAGATCCTCGAGAATATTCATTTTCAGTTGTTTGAGTAAAATTATGTCTTGTATCAGTATTTTCAGCTTCTTCAGTAGGTGCATTAGGTCCATGAATAGCTTCATCTTCATATTCATTGTCATCAACATTGATAAGAAATTCTAAACTCATATCAGTAGAAAGTCCTGATGTTTGACTCTTTCAGATATCCTCAACAACATCCAATGGCCCTTCTGCATGTTCTCCAGTTGCCCTATCTTTTCCAAAAATTTCCTCTCAATCCGCAAACAGTGGCCATTTTTTATTATTCATTGTTGCTTGCACCAGGTTCATCCTAGACAAACAATAAAAGAAAGACGATAATTGTATATGTATTAATTATAAATTATGAAGACTTAAGAAATATCTATATGAAGTAATAATATTCTAATAGCAAAATATTACTTACCTTTAAAAATTTATCCCATTCTTTTGGATCATCAATAATAATAGTTCCATCACTATATTGAAATCCCAAACCACTCCTACCTTTTAGTAAACTTAAGCTTGCATAACTTCTCTTCCAAAATTTTAATTTAAAATTGACATGTGGTTCACCTTTCAAGCCACTTTCAGGATGACGTTCACGCAAATAGTGTTTTATTTAAAAAAAAAGATACTTTGGACTGGTTTAGAGTCGCCACTTAATTTTTAAGAAAAATTAAGAAAACTATTGTTTTCAAAAGACTAAAACAAAAAATCTATTGAAAACTATTAAGGGGGTTCAAGGTTCCTATTAATATTTTAGGAAGGTTTTTTAAAGCACCTAGAATATCCGCTAATGCGGTTATCCGACAACTAATTTATTTGGCTAAAATAATTTTAACTTACCTTGACTTGAAAAATTGAACCATTTTATAGTTAGAACTATTTTAAAGGGGAAAAGGGGAAAAAATTATCTAAGTGAAATATTTTATAACTTTATTTATTTATTTACGTTAAGTAAGAGA
>JAJOOH010016928.1:0-44492 GCA_029582605.1 Solanum gracilifrons
TATATACACACCAATTACCACTTAGAGAAGTGTTATATAATTTTAGAACGAAAAATAAAATACGATAAATATAAAATTCAAATTTCTAACCTCGCGGAGAGAGGTGCACCCAGTCATAATCTCATTATGTAATATTTCAAGTGAGGGTTCACACATCTATATTTCAATATTTTTTAAAAAATATAACACTACTATATATGATTTCGGGAGGGGACCATGAGTTCACGTGAACCCGGTGACCCCTCCTTGGATACGCCTACTATTTAATTTTCCTTGTGTAATCAAGAACTTCTTGGGTATTTGTCAACATTTTAAACTTGTCTTGATATACTAACATCTTAATTCCTGTTTTTTATCCAATTAAATCATCTTCGCTCCAAATATGATATTATTTGAATGTGCATGGGGTAAATACTCCACTTGACAACTTGTTATCGTCCGCTAGGGTGTCAAATATGACCCAAAAAATTGTCAAAGTGAAATATTTACTTGTGCCATTTTATTCAGGTTAACTTTGAAAAATTGACAAGACAATTCTTGGGGTTTTGAACCTGGACAAAATGAAAAATGTCAGTTTTTGGGATTAGACCTAAGAAACAATCCCAAAAATTGAGTAAATCCTAATGTACTTTTTTTGTAGTTACCAAGTTTAATTTGTATTAGCCAAAAGAACCTTCCATCATCATCTAGGTATATAGGGCATTGACAATTGAGCATTTTTAATACCACAAATTATTCTCTCTGTTCGCTTTTATATGTCAACTGTTAAAAAATGGATATACTTATTATTTGTTCCATTTAAAAAATTTAACTTATAATTTATAGTTTAAGAATATTAAATATAATTATTTATCAGAACATTGAATTTATTATATATAAAATAATAAAATTGACATTCTATTTATTATTTCTTAAAAAAGGTGCTAAGTCAACAGTAAGCAAGTAAAGATGAACATAGTGATTAATATCTTTTGAAAATGTTAGACTACATATTTTTATCGTGTAATTTATATTTTGGTTCTAGTCATAATTATATTAACATATAAGGTAGGGGTCTGGCCTAACCCTGCCAACGAAATGACTTGAAATTAAAAAAAGAAAAAGTTCATCGAACATAAAGTCAATAGAGTAAGTACATATAGTAATAGATTAGGGAAGGTGGAGATATATGATATATTAATTGTATATCTATAAATCAAATGTTTTAGGCCTCAAAATTTTAGAGGCCTAATTTTTAACAAGTAGTGATACATATGATTTTTTTTTGTATGGACTGTCTATTTTAAGGTGGTCATAGTTTTAATTTCTATCCTATTTTTAATTTTTATCATTGTTGCTTATTTAATAAAAATATTATTGATCTAATAACATGACCTAAAATATGGCATAAAAGGTCCACATTTTATTTCAATAAATTTATGATTTATAACTTTTAAGTATGTATATACGTGTAATGCACTTATAGTAAACCAGTATTAATATAATTGATAAGTATCCAAATAATACATCAATGATAAAAATCTTCTTCTTTTTTTTTTTGGCAAAAAGTTGCCGTTTAAGGACAATACTTTGTGGATTGGAAAATAATTAAATGGTTATTAACAGCATTATTAAAGAAAACAAATAGCCAAAACGTAAACTTTCATTTAATAGAGATGATTGTGGTAATCAATTAGGGACATGATATTTGTATAATCTTATTAAAGTAAAACAACATAAATAAAAGATAATACTCTTATCAATATACATAACAAATAAAAAGATTTGAATTTTTTAAAATTACTTACGAAATATCTTACCTAAAATCAATAATACGCAAAGAGATACAACTTTCTGTGGCAGGACTAAGTGCCTAATTAAACTCCTCAAAATATGAATAAGAGTTGGGCATGCCTAACTCTTTACGATACAAAGTTTAAGATCTTTTATTAAAATTTGACTTCAAATAATTAATTTTATTGAATCGTTTCTGATCGACTAAGGAGTAAGGAGTCTATAAGTGGATAGGAAAACATATTAGAAGAGTTCCCACTAGATTTTTAATAGTTTATTCTGACTTTTGTAATCTCTAGATGATGTAGAGTACAACTAAAAATAAAATAAAATAGATTGGACCCAACATAAATATATAGGATCAGTAGCAAAATATTTATTGTTCCAACTTCCTAGTAATGTCATTCTGGAAAAAATTGATGGTTTTGGATGCTGATATACTACAATATACTCCCTCTCCCTCTGTCCTTAATTACTTGTCTATTTTTCCTTTTATAGTTGTTCCTAATTACTTGTCTATTCTGACAAATCAAGAAATGACAATTTTTTTTTACTTATTATACCCTCAATTAAATGATTAATTACTTTGAAAAATGTAGAACTTTTCATCTACTTCATAATTAATAGGGTAAAATGGTAAACTCACTATGTCATTAATTGTTTTCTTAATTGATGTGTCAATGCAAAAGTGGACACGTAATTAGAGACAGAGGGAGTATAACCAGAATGACCAATAAAGTAGAGTTGTTACATAGAAAAATCGAATCAAATAACAAAAACGAATCAATTGAGAGACTTTTTTTTCGTTGTTTGGTTTGGTTAGTTTTTTTTTTTTTTTGGTTTAATATGACACATAGGGCCGGTTTGTTTGGTTTGATTTTTCAATTTAAAGAATGGACAAATTTCAATTTAAAGCAAAAAGTAATAGAAAAAATCCGGACTAAATCGATTAGATAAATACCAATCTAAAAATCAGTTAGTTAGTTACACACTTTTGGTTTGTAGTAGTACTTTGCCTTGACATTCTAATTTGATTTGTAATCTTTATTTTGATATATAAGTAAAAAATCAATTTCATGTTAAAAATAACTTCGCGTTAAATTATTCATCACTATTTATTACAATTATTACCATCAAGATCTATTGGTAAACAAACATTTTTCTTAAAAAGTAAATACTTGATAGTGTTATACTTGAATATAGCTGCCAAATTAAACATCACTGCTAACCTCATTTTCAACATGCTAAAACTTTCTGTTTGTTGAGCTCCGAGCTTGTGGTCCTTCTTTGAATGTGGGTACAATTGTGGGAGAGATGCATTACCAGTTATCGTGTCCATGGTAAACACTAGATAGCCAAGTGCAGAGTGGATAACTGCTGAAAGCATCTATGAACACACCTAGCAAATAGTCCTTTTTTTTAAGTCTCCGGCCGCTACTCTTTAGGTGTGCACTAGTCAATAGTTTTAGAAAAAGTATATTTAAAAGAATTTGGGCAAAATTAGTTTTTCTAAAACCATATACTATTCAATTGCATGCCCCCATCCTTTTTGTTCTTGCTACTATATAATAATCCCTTAGCTTTTAAACTTTAGCAACATACTTAACTAACTTTGTTTGGTTCAAAATGGAGCCAACTAATTCAAGAGGTACTAGTTTGAGAGAAAAAATAATCAGGGGAAGTAGTTTGAGAGGGAGCTTAAGTTCAAAGAGGAATAGTACTAATAACTCCAGGTGGAGTGGCAATGATGGGGAGATTTTTAATCGTTCAACGAGAGACGAAGATGATGAAGAGGCTCTTAAATGGGCAGCTCTTGAAAAACTTCCAACGTTTGATCGTTTGAGAAAAGGTCTCTTGTTTGGATCACAAGGTGCATCTGCTGAAATTGATATACATGATATTGGTTTTCAAGAAAGAAACAAGTTGCTTGAAAGGCTTGTCAAAGTTGCAGATGAGGATAATGAGAAGCTCTTGTTGAAACTCAGGCAAAGAATTGACAGGTAAGTGGATGTATATATCTTCTGTCATCTTTGATGAACGAAAAATAACGATATAGACGACACCATTTAACTGTGATTAAATATCAGCAATGTTCGTTAGGAGTCTTTAGGACTTGTTAGAGATATATACATACATTGTTAGAAGCTTGTGGTCTTAAATATGTCATAATGTGGCTGTAGGACTTCTGAAACTCGCTGCCTTAAACATGCATATCACTTGTGTGGCTACAGAAGTTTCTCACGAAAGGTAGAATAAAAAGCTAAGTTTGGTGTTTCTAGGTATAAAAATGTATCATTATTTTTTCTGTTATGAATTAATAAGGATATATTAATATGTAACTGAGACATATGTAAACAAAGTGGCATGAATAGTGAGGATTCATATAGTCAAACTGTCTTGCTTACAAATTGAGACGTTGTAGTTGTTATGCTGTTGTTTATCTAAGACTAATTTGTTTTTATAATATTTAATTGAGACTGACTTAAATGGAACGACATGGACGCTGATGATTCATATTGTCATTAGTCCGACTTGGTTAGAAATGAGACGTAGTTATTGTGATGCTGTTGATTATCTATGACTAGTAGTTTGACAATTCTTTTTTCTTTTCACAGAGTTGGGATAGATTTGCCAGAAATAGAAGTAAGATATGAGCATTTAACTATTGAGGCAGATGCATATGTAGGAAGTAGAGCTTTGCCTACATTTATCAACTTTATCGCTAATTTTCTTGAGGTAAAATATCTAAAAGAAAATCTTGATTTCGAAACTCAGTTCTCTTTTACAAAAAGGATGTTTGTTACTAACTTTTTGTTTTTGTTTTTTGGATTCATAGGATATGTTGAACTCTCTCCATATCCTACCGAGTCGAAAGAGGAAACTAACTATTCTTAATGATGTGAGTGGTATCATTAAGCCTCGCAGATTGACTTTGCTTTTAGGACCTCCAAGTTCCGGGAAAACTACATTATTATTAGCTTTGGCCGGAAAGCTTGACTCTGCCCTTAAGGTAACACCATTAGTTCTACGTATCGAAGGGATTTAAGTTATATATATACTGATAGTTCAAAGATTAGTTGTCATTTTTGTCGTTCCAACAATTAATATATACTTCTTATTATAGACTGTCAATGCATAAAACTCAAACTCCAAACCAAACATTTGTTTGTGTGGTTGCTTTTTTGTTATTTGGAAATCAGGTTACTGGAAAAGTGACCTATAATGGTCATGAAATGAATGAGTTTGTGCCGCAAAGAACAGCTGCTTATATTAGCCAGTATGATTTACATATTGGAGAAATGACTGTGAGAGAAACCTTGGAATTCTCTGCCAGATGCCAGGGAGTTGGATCGAGTTATGGTTAGAATTTCTTTCCTTTTTTCTTAATCACTAAACCCAGAAATGATCTTTAGTGGCAATTAATTAACGACAATAACTTAATTGCCACTATATTTGTTTTTTTAGAGGCATTTAGCACGGTTTGTAAATGTCCCTAAAGCCTATAGCGATATTGGATCCATTGACAATTAATTAATGCTAGTAAAGTCTTTAGCACTCTTTATTAATATGCATATTTATTGCCGCTAAAAGTTGTTTTTGTTGTAATGAATCTTGATCATATTTCAAACTTCTTGTTCTTTAAAAAAAACATTTTGTGTTGAAATTTAACTAACGTGGATGATATATCGATTGATGTTTCTCGGAATTGTTTTTGCAGAGATGTTGGTTGAACTGACAAGAAGAGAGAAAGAAGCTAAAATCAAGCCAGATCCTGATATTGATATTTTCATGAAGGTAAGCAACTAGAATATTTCCTTTCTCGAAAACAAATGCTTATAATTATTTTGTGACAATGTAGGCATTAGCTGCAGAGGGACAAGAAGCCAATTTTGTTACAGAATATGTTCTGAAGGTAACAGAAATATGTATCACTAATTTCTCAAAATTTCCAACGATCAGAAGGCTGAGGAAAATTTGATAACTAAGTGATTTGTGTATTCCACTGCAGCTTTTGGGACTGGATATTTGTGCAGATACTATGGTGGGAGATGAAATGATAAGGGGAATTTCAGGAGGACAAAAGAAGCGTGTGACAACCGGTGAAATGCTCGTTGGACCGTCCAAGGCACTTTTCATGGATGAAATCTCAACTGGATTGGATAGTTCTACTACTTACTCAATAGTGAACTCACTAAGACAATCTGTGCAAATCTTGCACGGAACTGCTGTGATATCTCTCTTGCAGCCAGCACCGGAGACGTACAACTTGTTTGACGACATTATTCTGTTATCAGATGGGAAAATTGTCTATCAGGGCCCTCGAGAGGATGTGCTTGGCTTCTTCGAGTTCATGGGTTTCAAATGTCCTGATAGAAAAGGCGTGGCCGACTTCTTGCAAGAAGTATGTCTTACAAATAAACTAATAAGGTTGACAATGATTAATCTATTCTCCCTTCTGATGGTGGAAATTTAAATTCATTGCAGGTGACTTCAAAGAAAGATCAACAGCAATATTGGGTGAGGAGGGATGAAACTTACCGGTTTATCACGTCAAAAGAATTTGCTGAAGCATATCAATCGTTCCATGTTGGAAGGAAACTCGTGGATGATCTTGCAGCTTCATATGACAAGAGTAAAAGCCATCCTGCTGCTTTGTCAACTCAAAAGTATGGTATAGGGAAGAAACAACTCTTAAAGGTCTGCACTGAACGAGAATTCTTACTAATGAAGAGGAACTCATTTGTTTACATCTTCAAGTTCATTCAGGTGACAACTTGTCAATGAAAATATTAAATTTCAAGTCTCCGGCTCATCATATTTGCTCGCAAGTACTAATGCCTCATGGTTTTGATCTGTTCACAGCTTACAATTATGGCACTCATATCAATGACTCTCTTTTTCCGTACTAAGATGCCGCGTGATACAATTGAAGATGGAGTAAAATATGTTGGTGCCCTCTTTTTTGTAGTCACTATGATTATGTTTAATGGAATGGCTGAGATTGCCCTGACAATTTACAAACTTCCTGTCTTCTACAAGCAAAGGGACCTTCTCTTTTACCCTTCATGGGCTTATGCAATGCCCACATGGATACTCAAAATTCCTATAACATTTGTTGAAGTTGGACTTTGGGCGTTCCTCACTTACTATGTCATCGGATTTGATCCGAGCCCTGCAAGGTAAGAGAAGAAATAGATGATGCACAGTATAAAGATCAGGTTACCTTCAACAGTTTCCTTTTTCCTGTGATTACTTAACATGAGTCTATTTTTGCAGATTTTTCAAACATTTTTTGCTACTCATATTAGTAAACCAGATGGCGTCAGGATTGTTCCGCTTCATTGGGGCAACTGGAAGGACCATGGGAGTTGCTAATACATTTGGAACATTTGTTCTGCTTTTACAGTTTGCATTGGGTGGATTCGTTCTTTCACGAGGTATATTTGGTGATTTATGTGTTCGTAGAAGCTTTAATCTTGCTAAAACCAACTACTGCTAACAGACTACTGCTGATATTGTAGATGATGTGAAGAAATGGTGGCTATGGGGTTACTGGTCATCACCGATGATGTATTCTATGAATTCAATTCTTGTGAATGAATTTGGTGGAAAAAGGTGGAAACAAATTGCACCAATTGGAACTGATTCACTTGGAGTTACAGTTGTAAGATCTCGAGGGTTCTTCACAAATGCATACTGGTACTGGATAGGCGTCGGTGCACTAATTGGATTCACAATCGTCTTTAACATCTGCTACAGTCTTGCACTCGCTTATCTCAACTGTGAGTATCTTTAGAGTTTCACCATTCATTTCCCCTAAAGGTGAAAACATTGAATGTTTAGTTGAATATCTACAGCATTTGGTAAGCCGCAAGGTATGATATCAGAAGACAGTGATGATGCCAAAACAACGAGCACTGAGAAAGAAGTGTCCACTAGTGAGGGCCAGAATAAGAAAAAGGGAATGGTTCTTCCATTTGAACCGCATTCTATAACCTTCGATGAAGTTACATACTCTGTTGACATGCCTCAGGTAACTAGCTAGGAATTGTTGTAGGATAAAAAAATTATGATACTTAACTTTCCAATGATACTTCCAGGAAATGAAAAATCAAGGTGTCACTGAAGATAGATTGGTACTTCTGAATGGTGTATGTGGAGCTTTCAGGCCCGGTGTTTTGACAGCATTGATGGGAGTTAGTGGCGCTGGAAAAACAACGTTAATGGATGTATTGGCCGGACGAAAAACAGGAGGATATATTGAGGGTAGTATCAAGATATCTGGCTATCCGAAGAAGCAAGAAACATTTGCACGTATATCCGGATACTGTGAACAGAATGATATCCATTCACCTTATGTTACAGTTTATGAGTCATTAGTATACTCAGCTTGGTTGCGTTTACCTTCTGATGTTGATGAAAAGACCAGAAAGGTTGGCTCCTTTTGATTATAAGTTAAATGCAGTTAATGTGGAAATCATATGACATTTCCTATTTAATATCCTTGTGCAGATGTTTGTTGATGAAGTTATGGAACTTGTGGAGCTTACACCATTAAGGTCAGCCTTGGTTGGTCTTCCAGGAGTCAACGGTCTCTCAACCGAGCAACGCAAAAGGTTGACCATTGCAGTGGAACTAGTGGCAAACCCCTCTATCATTTTCATGGATGAACCAACTTCGGGGTTGGATGCAAGAGCTGCTGCAATTGTTATGAGAACTGTTAGGAACACAGTTGACACAGGAAGAACCGTTGTTTGTACCATCCATCAACCTAGTATCGACATTTTTGAAGCCTTTGATGAGGTGAATTTAATAAATGTCATCTTTCTCTTTTGACATTGAATACTAATATGAAGACCACTCTTTGCAGCTATTTCTAATGAAACGAGGAGGAAAAGAGATATATGTTGGTCCATTGGGTCACCATTCTTGCCATTTGATCAGATACTTTGAGGTAAGTTGTCTAAGCAGATAAATGAGCCTCCCGTTTTTCAAGTTAATACGATCAAATAACAAACTAATTCTTCTTGTATTCAGTCAATTCCTGGGGTAAGTAAAATACACGATGGCTACAATCCAGCAACTTGGATGTTAGAAGTCACAAACTCAGCTCAAGAAATGATGTTGGGGGTTGATTTCACCGATTTATACAAAAAGTCAGATCTTTACAGGAGGAACAAAATATTGATTAGAGAACTTAGCGTGCCTGGGCCTGGTACAAAAGACCTGCATTTCAACAATCAATACTCACAACCATTTTGGACCCAATGTATGGCTTGCCTTTGGAAGCAACATTGGTCATACTGGCGTAATCCTGCTTATACTGCAGTCAGATATATCTTTACAATCATCATCGCCTTGGCTATTGGGACAATGTTCTGGGATCTTGGTAGTAAAGTGTAAGTCTAATCATATGACGGAACAAGTACTCATATAATCTGGAAAATACTTTCAGTTCTTAATGCTAAAAGCTTATTTTTTTGGTATTACAGCAGTAAGAGCCAAGACCTATTTAACGCTATGGGATCTATGTATGCTCCAGTTCTCTTCCTTGGTTTTCAAAATGCATCATCAGTGATGCCTGTTGTAGCCGTTGAGCGTACAGTATTTTACAGGGAAAGAGCTGCTGGAATGTATTCTTCCCTCCCATATGCCTTTGGACAAGTAAGCAGAGGCTCTAACTTCCTATAAGCCAATTTCTGGTTTAAAAAGTCTAAAAAGAAATAATTTTAATTTGCAGGCTTTCATTGAAATACCATATGTCTTTGTGCAAGCTGTTACCTATGGTGTTATCATCTATGCTATGATCGGATTTGAATGGACAGTGACCAAGTTCTTTTGGTACTTGTTTATCATGTATTTCACTCTCTTGTACTTCACCTTCTATGGTATGATGAGCGTTGCCGTTTCCCCAAATCAAAATATTGCTCAAATTGTCTCTCTCTTCGGCTATGCAATGTGGAATCTTTTCTCAGGATTCATGATTCCACGACCTGTAAGTTCTTGAAACTATTCCATTTTGTTCTACATGAAAATCAATTTAGAGCTTGAAAATGATGACATGTTTTCATTGTTTTAAAATAACCAGAGTATGCCCATATGGTGGAGATGGTACTATTGGGCTTGTCCTGTTGCCTGGACATTGTATGGTTTGGTTGCATCGCAATTCGGAGACCTCCAAGATAAACTTACTGATAGTGATGAAACAGCCAAACATTTCTTGAGGCGTTACTTCGGGTTCAAGCATGATTTTCTTGGAGTAGTTGCAGTTGTAACTGTTGCATATGCTGTTGTTTTTGCCTTCACATTTGCTTTGGCTATTAAGGTTTTCAACTTCCAGAAGAGATAGAAGAGCTTACCTGCTGAAGATATACATGAGGAAGTTGCAGTTGTGTATTCAGGTTACCACTTGAAGAAGTATATATATGTTATGTTTGTTTTATATCGCGTTACTATGCAGTGAAATGTCCCGTTGATTTTGTAAGTTCGTCAGTTTGAATCGATTTTGTAACTTTTTAGTATTCTTGAACTTTCAGGAAGCCGAAGCTAATGTGTAAGACTAATCTGAATCTAAATAATGAAGCTTGACATCTCTGTTTTTTATGTTTATAAAGTACTGGTCTTAGTTGACGCGTCAAAATGAAAACTGAAATAATGGCCAAAAAATAGAAGAGGAAAAAGCCGTCATTAATTAATAGAAGTTGAATAACTCTTTAATGATGCATACAAGAGAGGTTAAATGGATATATTGTCTATCAATTAAAATTATTAGAAGAAATTGATTATAAGAAAAATTATCAACTTCAAATCAAAATCTAGTGTTTATTTTTTCTTTTCGAAAAAAAGTTTAAGATCTTTTATTAGAATTCGACTCCAGATTATCAATTATATTGAGTCGTCTTTGAACGACTAAGGAGTCTATAAGAGGATAGAAAAAAAGATCAGAAGATATACATCTCTTAAAGATGTAGAGTCAACAAAAGAAAATAGATTGAACCTAACATAAATATATAGAGTAACAAAATATTTAATGTCATAACTAATGTCAATTCTTAAGCATTTTAATTTTAGCAGAAAACTTTGATGGTTTTAGATACTACAATATATAACCAGAATGGCCAATAAAGTTGGCCTAGATCACTAGAGTTGTTACATCGAAAAATCAAACCAAACCAAAAAACGAATCAAATTGGAGAAGAAGACTTTTTTTTTTTGGTTGTTTGTTTTGTGCAATTTTAACAATTGACAAGCTTTAGTTTGGTTTTGGTTTTAAGCAAAAAGTAACAGAAAAAATCGGGACCAGATCGATTATATAAATGTCAATCTAAAAATCATAGTTACACACTTTTTGCTTGTAGATTAGTTCTTTGCCTTGACATTCTAATTTGATTTGTAATCTTTAATTTGATATATAAGTCTAAATATCTATTTTACGTTTAAAAATAACTTTGTTTTTAAACTGAGTCCTTAAACTATTCCTCACTGTTTATTTCAATTAATACCATCAAGATCTATTTGTAAATGACAACTTTCTTATACAGTAATTGTCTTGGTAGTGTTATGCTGTAATATAGTCGCCGAAATATCACTGCTAACCCAATTTTCAACATGGTGAAACTTTCTATTTCGTCGGGCTTTGAGCTTGTGATCTTCCTTCGAGTGTGGGTGCAATAGAATGAATCTGTTTTAAAAAATATGACAAAAAACCAAAAAAATCGATAAGATCCTAACCAATGAAGAACTGATATATGCTTGTTTTTAGTTTTAATATTAGTAAAACTGACTTCTTCCTGTTCCGTATAATTAATGTCTGATAGTCTTTTTTTTAATCCCCAGCCTCTACTCTTTAGATGCACACTAGGCGATTGAGTTAATAAAGTATATTCAAAAGCATTGGGCAAAATTAATTTTTTTTGTCAAACTATTTATTATTCAATACCCCCCCTCCTTTTCTTCTTGCTATTATATAATAATCCCTTAGCTTTTGAACTTCAGCAACACACTTAACTAACTTTGTTTGGTTCAAAATGGAGCCAACAAATTCAAGAGGTACTAGTTTGAGAGAAAGAATAATCAGGGGAAATAGTTTGAAAGGGAGCTTAAGTTTAAAGGGGAATAGTACTAACAACTCTAGGTGGACTAGCAATGATGGTGAGATTTTTAATCGTTCCACGAGGGACGAAAATGATGAAGAGGCTCTTAAATGGGCAGCTCTTGAAAAACTTCCAACGTTTGATCGTTTGAGAAAAGGTCTCTTGTTTGGATCACAAGGTGTATCTGCTGAAATTGATATACATGATATTGGTTTTCAAGAAAGAAGCAAGTTGCTTGAAAGGCTTGTGAAAGTTGCAGATGAGGATAATGAGAAGCTCTTGTTGAAACTCAGGCAAAGAATTGACAGGTAAGTTGATGAATCTTCTGTTGTCTTTGGTGGACGAAAAATATCTATATAGTTGTGATTACATTTTAGCAGTGTATGGAGTTTACTTTAGGTTCAATGTTCGTTAGTAGTTGTTAGAGCTATATACGTTGTTAGAAATTCTAGATAATTTATAGTGTTAAAGAAACTAACTTTTATACTCCTTGTACAAATTTATGCAACATAATTTGACTGCGCATGAAGATTAAGAAGGAAAATTTTTCGAAACTTGTGGCTGTAGACATGGCATATCACTTGTCTGGCAACATAATTTTCTCACTAAAGGTAGAATGAAAAGTTAAAGTGTCATTCTTTCTTTAACGAACTAATAAAGGAACCAGTTTTGCATAAACTGGAATGGAGGGAGAAATATTAAACTGAGACATATGTAAACGAAGTAACATGGATTGTGAGGATTCATATAGTCAATCTGACTTGCTTACAATTGAGACATAGTAGTTGGTATACTGTTGTTTATCTAAGACTAGTTTTTTTTAATATAGTATTTAACTTAGACGGTCTTAAATGGAGCGACTTAGATGATGAAGATTCATATAGTCAGTCGGACTTGCTTAGAATTGAAACGTAGTTATTGTTATACTGTTGTTTATCTATGACTAGTTGTTTTTATCTTTTGATTTAACATTTATTTTTTCTTTTCACAGAGTTGGGATAGATTTGCCAGAAATAGAAGTAAGATATGAGCATTTAACTATTGAGGCAGATGCATATATAGGAAGTAGAGCTTTGCCTACATTTACCAACTTTATCACTAATTTTCTTGAGGTAAAATATCTAAAAGAAAATCTTGATTTCGAATCTCAGTTCTTTCTAACAAAAAGGATGTTTGCAACTTATTTTTTTGTTTTGTTTTTTGGATTCATAGGATATGTTGAACTCTCTCCATATTCTACCGAGTCGAAAGAGGAAACTAACTATTCTTAATGATGTGAGTGGTATCATTAAGCCTTGCAGATTGACTTTGCTTTTAGGACCTCCAGGTTGTGGGAAAACTACTTTTTTATTAGCTTTGGCCGGAAAGCTCGACTCTGCCCTTAAGGTAACACCATTAGTTCTACGTATCGAAGGACTTAAGTTATATATACTGACTGCAAAGATTAGTAACATTTTTATCAGCTCAACAATTAATATGTTCTTCTCATAGGCTGTCAATGCATAGAACTTAAACTCCAAACCAAACTTTTGTATTTGGTTGCTTTTTTTCTGTTTTTTCGAAATCAGGTTACTGGAAAAGTGACCTATAATGGACATGAAATGAATGAATTTGTGCCACAAAGAACAGCTGCTTATATTAGCCAGTATGATTTACACATTGGAGAAATGACTGTGAGAGAAACCTTGGAATTCTCTGCCAGATGCCAGGGAGTTGGCTCGCGTTATGGTTAGAATTTCTTTCCTTTTTTCTTAATCTTGATTATGTTTTATACTTTCTTGATCAATAAAAAATCATTTTGTGTTGAAATTTAACTAACGTAGATGATAAATTCATTGATGTTTCTCGGAATCTTTTTGCAGAGATGTTGATTGAACTGTCAAGAAGAGAGAAAGCAGCCAAAATCAAGCCAGATCCTGATATTGATATTTTCATGAAGGTAAGCAACTAGAATATTTCCCTTCTCTAAAACAAATGCTTATAAATATTTTGTGACAATGTAGGCATTAGCAACAGAGGGACAAGAAGCCATTTTTGTTACAGATTATGTTCTGAAGGTAATAAAAATTGATGTTCACTATTTTCTTGAAATTTCGGGCGATCAGAAGGCTGAAGAAAATTCGATAACTTAGTGATTTATGTATTCTACTGCAGCTTTTGGGACTGGATATTTGTGCAGATACTATGGTGGGAGATGAAATGATAAGGGGTATTTCAGGAGGACAAAAGAAGCGCATGACAACCGGTGAAATGCTTGTTGGACCGTCGAAGGCACTTTTCATGGATGAAATCTCAACTGGATTGGATAGTTCCACCACTTACTCAATAGTGAAATCTCTAAGACAATCTGTGCAAATCTTGAACGGAACTGCTGTTATATCCCTCTTGCAGCCAGCACCCGAGACGTTCAACTTGTTTGACGACATTATTCTACTATCAGATGAAAAAATTGTCTATCAGGGCCCTCGAGAGGATGTCCTTGGCTTCTTCGAGTCCATGGGATTCAGATGTCCTGATAGAAAAGGCATGGCCGACTTCTTGCAAGAAGTATGTCTTACAAGAAACTACAAAACTTATAAGGTTGACAAGCAATGATATATTTCCCTTCTGATGGTGAAAATTTAAATTTGTTGCAGGTGACTTCAAAGAAAGATCAACAGCAATATTGGGTGAGGAGGGATGAAACTTACCGGTTTATCACGTCAAAAGAATTTGCTGAGGCATATCAATCGTTCCATGTTGGGAGGAAACTCATGGATGATCTTGCAGCTTCATATGACAAGAGCAAAAGCCATCCTGCTGCTTTGTCAACTCAAAAGTATGGTATAGGGAAGAAACAACTCTTAAAGGTCTGCACTGAACGAGAACTCTTACTAATGAAGAGGAACTCATTTATTTACATCTTCAAGTTCATTCAGGTGACCACTTGTCTATGAAAATATTAAATTTTCACGTCTCTGGCTCATCATATTTGCTTGCTAGTACTAATGCCTCAAGGTTGTAATCTCTTCACAGAATATGATTATGGCAGCCATAACAATGACCCTCTTTTTCCGTACTAAGATGCCCCATGGTACTATAGAAGATGGAGGAAAATATGCTGGTGCCCTCTTTTTTATAGTCATTCTGATTATGTTTAGCGGAATGATTGAGATAGGCTTGGTAATTTACAAACTTCCTATCTTCTACAAGCAAAGGGACCTTCTTTTTTTCCCTTCATGGGCTTATGCAATGCCCTCATGGATACTCAAAATCCCTATAGCATTTGTTGAAGTTGGCCTTTGGGTGTTCCTCACTTACTATGTAATCGGATTTGATCCAAGCCCTGTAAGGTAAGGTTAAAAAAAAGATGATGCAGTATAAATATCAGGTTAACTTCAACAGCTTCCTTTTTTCCTTTTGCAGATTATTCAAACATTTCTTGCTACTCATATTAGTAAACCAGATGACATCAGGAATGTGCCGCTTCATTGGGGCTGCTGGAAGGTCCATGGGAGTTGCAAATACATATGGAACATTTGCTCTGCTTTTACTATTTGGATTGGGTGGATTCGTTCTTTCACGAGGTATATTTGTTGATTTATATGGTTGTTGAAGGTTTTATATTCCTAAAACTGACTCCTGCTAATATTGTAGATGATGTGAAGAAATGGTGGATATGGGGTTACTGGTCTTCACCGTTGATGTATTCTATGAATTCAATTCTTGTGAATGAATTTGATGGGAAAAGGTGGAAACACATTGCACCAACTGGAACTGATTCACTTGGAGTTGCATTTGTAAGATCTCGAGGGTTCTTCCCAAATGCATACTGGTACTGGATAGGTGTTGGTGCACTTATTGGTTTCACAATCGTCTTTAACATCTTCTACAGTCTTGCACTCGCTTTTCTCAACCGTGAGTATCTTTAGAGTTTTTCCATTTATTTTTCCTTAAAGGTGAATACATTGAATGTTTAGTTGAATATCTACAGCATTTGGTAAGCCGCAAGGTATGATATCAGAAGAAAGTGATGATGCCAAAACAACGAACACTGAAAAAGAAGTGTCCACTAGTGAGGGCCAGAATAAGAAAAAGGGAATGGTTCTTCCATTCGAACCACATTCCATCACCTTCGATGAAGTAACATACTCTGTTGACATGCCTCAGGTAACTAGCTGGAATTATTATAGGATCAATTATTATGATACTTTCCAGTGATACTGAACTTCCCAATGATACTTCCAGGAAATGAAAAATCGAGGTGCTACTGAGGATAGATTGGTACTTCTGAATGGTGTATGCGGAGCTTTTAGGCCTGGTGTTTTGACAGCATTGATGGGAGTTAGTGGCGCTGGAAAAACAACATTGATGGATGTATTGGCCGGACGAAAAACAGGAGGTTATATTGAGGGTAGTATCAAGATCTCTGGCTATCCGAAGAAGCAAGAAACATTTGCGCGTATATCTGGATACTGTGAACAGAATGATATCCATTCACCTTATGTTACAGTTTATGAGTCATTAGTATACTCAGCTTGGTTGCGTTTACCTTCTGATGTTGATGAAAAGACCAGAAAGGTTGACTCCTTTAGAATATCAGTTAAATGCAATAAAGGTGGAAATGATATGACATTTCCTATTTAATATTCTTGTGCAGATGTTTGTTGATGAAGTTATGGAACTTGTGGAGCTTACACCATTAAGGTCAGCCTTGGTTGGTCTTCCAGGAGTCAACGGTCTCTCAACCGAGCAACGCAAAAGGTTGACCATTGCAGTGGAACTAGTGGCAAACCCCTCTATCATTTTCATGGATGAACCCACTTCAGGGCTGGATGCAAGAGCTGCTGCAATTGTCATGAGAATTGTTAGGAACACAGTTGACACAGGAAGAACCGTTGTTTGTACCATCCATCAGCCTAGTATCGACATTTTTGAAGCCTTTGATGAGGTGAATTTAATAAATGTGTCTTCTTTCTCTTTTTATATCTTTACATAGTATCAGAGCCAAGTCCATTCCCGTTTGGGCTCCCGGTCCACGCTCCAGTTGGGCTTGGGACTGAAGGGGGTGTTAGAGTAGGTAAAAGTCTCACATTGGTTGGGGAATGGACTAGTGATCTGCTTATATGGACTTGGACAATCCTCCCATCATGAGTTAGCTTTTGGGTTTGATATAGGTTGAGGTGTCATAGTTGTACAAATACTAATATACAGACCACTCTTTGCAGCTATTTCTAATGAAACGGGGAGGAAAAGAGATATATGTTGGTCCATTGGGTCACCATTCTTGCCATTTGATCAGATACTTTGAGGTAAGTTGTCTAAGCAGATAAATGAGCCTCCCGTTTTTCAAGTTAATACGACCGAATAACAAACTAATTCTTCTTGTAATTAGTCAATTCCTGGGGTAAGTAAAATACACGATGGCTACAATCCAGCAACTTGGATGTTAGAAGTCACAAATTCGGCTCAGGAAACGATGTTGGGGGTTGATTTTACTGATTTATACAAGAGATCAGACCTTTACAGGAGGAATAAAACATTGATTAGTGAACTTAGCGTGCCTCGCCCTGGTACAAAAGACCTGCATTTCGACAATCAATACTCACAACCATTTTGGATCCAATGTATGGCTTGCCTTTGGAAGCAACATTGGTCATACTGGCGTAATCCTGCTTATACTGCAGTCAGATATATCTTTACAATCTTCATCGCCTTGGCCATTGGGACAATGTTCTGGGATCTTGGTACTAAAGTGTAAGTCCCCAACCATATGACAAAACAAGTACTCATATAGTCTGGAAAATACTTTTAGTTCTTAATGCTAAAAGCTTATTTCTTTGTGTTATAGGGGTAAGAAACAAGACCTATTTAACGCTTTGGGATCAATGTATACTCCTGTTTTCTTCCTTGGTTTTCAAAATGCATCATCAGTGTTGCCTGTTGTAGCCGTTGAGCGTACAGTATATTACAGAGAAAGAGCTGCTGGAATGTATTCTGCCATTCCCTATGCCTTTGGACAAGTAAGCAGATGATTTAACTTCTTACAAGCCATTGCCAATCTCCGGTTTAAAAAGTCTAAATAACTCTAATCTGCAGACTTTCATTGAAATACCGTATGTCTTTGTGCAAGCTGTTTCCTTTGGTGTTATCGTCTATGCTATGATTGGATTTAAATGGACAGTGAGCAAGTTTTTTTGGTACTTGTTCATAATGTTCTTCACTCTCTTGTACTTCACCTTCTATGGTATGATGAGCGTTGCCATTACCCCAAATCAACATGTTGCGCAAATTGTCTCTGTCTCCGGATATGGAATGTGGAATCTCTTCTCAGGATTCATTGTTCCACGACCTGTAAGTTCTTGAAACACTTCCATTTTGTTCACATGAAAATCAATTTTGGAGCTTGAAAATGATGACATGTTTTCGTTGTTTTTTCTTTTAAATAACCAGAGTATGCCCATATGGTGGAGATGGTACTATTGGGCTGATCCTGTTGCCTGGACATTGTATGGTTTGGTTGCATCCCAATTTGGAGACCTCCAAAACAAAATTACTGATAGTGATGAAACAGCCAAACAATTCCTTAGGCGTTACTTCGGGTTCAAGCATGATTTTATTGGAGTAGCTGCAGTTGTTACTGTTGCATATGCTGTTGTTTTTGCCGTCACATTTGCTTTGGCTATTAAGGTTTTCAACTTCCAGAAAAGATAGAAGAGCTTACCTGCTGAAGATATACATGAGGAAAATTCAAGAAATGCTTATAAAACTAGTGTATTCAGGTTATCACTAGAAGACGTATATATATGATCGATTGTTTGGTTTTTCGTGTCTAAGGTGATCTGTCAAACACCCTTCGCTGAATAATTGTACCGTGTTTATAGGTCAAATATTACTTCAATATGTTAGCATTTGGAACTTCAGAGAAAAACTATAATGTTTAATTTCGTCATCCTTAACTGCTTGCCCCATAGCGTGAAATTTCACATTTATATGATTTCTATGTCCCATGTTGCAATGGATTTTT
Source organism: Solanum gracilifrons (assembly GCA_029582605.1). Lineage (NCBI taxonomy): Eukaryota > Viridiplantae > Streptophyta > Magnoliopsida > Solanales > Solanaceae > Solanum > Solanum gracilifrons. The sequence continues at coordinate 18,874 of JAJOOH010016928.1, forward strand.
GGCTATAGATATTGCTGAGCTGTTGTCAACCTTAATGACAGTAGCTTTATTCTGCTTCTGCAGAAGATTGAACTACCACCTCTTGCTTTTTTTAATTTCATGAGAGCATGCCTGAACCAAGTGTGAGAGCATATCAACAAGTGCTTTTTGTATCATCAACGCTTCCTGCACAATCACTATCTGAATAACCCATCAATTGCCCTTGCTGTTCGTTTTAAAACCAAATACCATAATCAACAGTTCCCTTGAGATACTTCAAGGTCTGTTTAGCTACACCAAGATGAACTTTGACTTATAGCATGCAAAAACCTCGACAGAAGACTTATCGCGGACATGAGATCAGGTCATGTTGATGTCAAATATAGAAAACTAGCAATTAGACTTCTATAAACTGTTAGATTAGTCATATCACCTCCTTCGGACTTTGAAATCTTTTCATTGTGAAACCAGTAGGGTCGATACAGGCTTGCACCCCAAAAGCTAGCTCGTGTCCATTCCTAAGTGAATGATGTGGGATTCAACACATTGTAGGCATAGGCGTCAGGTATGTTTACTCCTGCAGCATATGCCGGAAAAGTGTGAAACAAGTTGGGTAAATGTAATAGCCAGATGTTAAACCTGCAATAGTTGTTTGGATTCTCTTGAAAACAAGGGCAAAGTTATTACTTACAATGGTGGAAAGTTGGTTATATAGATCAAATATTACTTTTATACATCTGTATCAAATCTTGAACATCTTTAACGAAATTCCTGGTTCTGCCACTTGAACGCCTCTAAGTAGGAAAAGTCCATCGAGGAACGAATGCACACATCAATTATATCTAAGAGAACACATTGCATTCAAGTATTTGCTTATCAAATTACAGATTGTTCTTAAAAGTTACACCATTGTACCCAAATATTCTCATTAAACAAGAAATTGACTACTTCTTCAGCAGGAAACTCTGTATCTGCTTCATTGTTCAAAGATGTAACATCGTTATTTACAATTCCACAAGGCACAATATGGTTAAAGAATCATAAATCTGGATCCACATTGAATGATAATCCATGAGATGAAATCCGAACTCCAATCACGCCTATCTTTCTGTCATCAACCCATACACCTGTTTCACATCTCTGTTCAATCTCTGCCTTCAATCATCGTTAGCTCGAGTTCACAGTGCCCATTTTCCAAACCTCAAGGATACTACGCCTCATTTTTTTCCGCGTAAATCATGGGACAATAGTTGAAAGCTTTGGATTTCAATAAGCAAGGACCTGTTTGTTGTAGAGTGGAAACATGAATTAAAGTCAGCAAGATAATGATAAGATACATAGGGTATAATGTATCAATGTGAGCATATAGAGAAAAAAATGATGATGGACGATGGGTTTCTATGACATAATTCAAACTCCTGATACACATCACGCATACACTTGAATATAATCTTGTATTTATATATAGCGTTTTTTATTACTATTTTTTTCAGAACTAAGAAAAAAGGTTGGTTCTGCTCAGAAAATCAAGAGAAAAAAATAGTTTGAAATTATCAAATGTTACATAAAGACTTCCGTAACAAATTAGCTCCAAAGAGGCAAAGAACCTGCGAAAAAAGTACTTCTCCAAATGCAATAATGTGTGAAAATGTTACCAGGAATTCTCTCTTTTGCAGCGAAATGACCTGAATCTTCTTCTTATATTGTGGCTCGAAGGCCACTCTGTCACTTACAATACAACTGATGATGTACTTTTTACACATTACTGCAATAATGAAGAACTGATTTCTATCATATATATATATACAAGTGGAACTCTTGTATTACATAGTGGAAATCTTATGAGGAACAAGAAAGCATAAGCATACGCCCCGAAAACTTATGAGGAACAAGAAAGCATGCATACACCCGGACGATGAGCCCAGGCTGGAGGCAAGCGTGCATATTTCTCCATGCCAGGTTGTTCATCAAATGGACATTGCATAACCTTCAATAACTGCCGAACCTCCCCAAAATCGCCTTGTTCTGCTGCATCAATGGCATTCTGGCATAGATAGTTTCTGAGGATGTACTTTGGATTTACAGAATTCATTGAAACTTTCCTCTCCTCATCTAATACACCAGTTATAGAGAGCTGCAAGATGTAGGAAAGTGAGACCATAAGTACCTCACATACAAGAATGGAACTTGATGATTTCCAGAGAAGAGCTCACACAAAACAACCGCATAAAACAATGGTGTAAGCAGGATTTTACGCAAGCAGTGTCTGTCTATTATCACAACTCAACTACTCAATTTGCAAATGAGTTAACGTCAAGTTGTGTAAGTTACAAGGTTTTGCTTCCTGCTTCAAATAGATGTTTACTCTAAGTCTCTAACATTGTTTTTCAACTTGTATCAGCCTTATATATAGATACTATCTTTTAAAGAAAAAACACTACTTACATACAACAGCATACCCAATGTAATCCCACAAGTGGGGTCTGGGGAGGGTGAGATGTATGCAGACCTTACCCTACCTTTGTGGGGTAGAGAGGTTTCCGATAGATCGTCGGCTTAAAAGAGAAATTATTCATGGAAGGGTTGCAAGCAGAAAAAAATGACAACAAATATCAAGATATAAAGAAAAATGAAGCAATAAATAGTAGACACGCCTGAAGAATAAGAAACTATGTGATTACTAAATATTACTACTAATAAGGAGAAAAAGGATATGGGGCAATCCCCCTCCCTCTCCCACCTAATGGACGACCACACTATTATCTACATACAAGTACAGAGAACTTCTTTCAACGAAGAGGGCTCATCTGACACCTCTTGTAGAAGGATGTCTCTGCCACAACACAAACCGAGCACAAGGTGTTAGACATAAAAGAAGAAGAAGCAGGATGCTAACATGACAAGCCATTTCAATTGATGAGAATATAAGAGTCACATTCAATGCCATACAAGAACGGTGTCACAACTACTTCTCACCCATTGCTTACGTCTACTATCTGTTATTTCCTTTATGTCTTTATTCTAGCTTTTTTAGGCCCAGGGGAGAGGGGACTGGAAAGATGGAAACCTTGAAGAATAAGGCAGGGGAGGGGATGAATTTGAAAATCTTCCCATGGATGGAAACTGCTATCCATTACCACCTACCATTACTGGTGTCTAAGGAACAAACAATGTGAGCAACTAGCTATCCTAAAAGAACATTTGACAACAGTTCAAAGAACAAAATCATAACAGCTTATTATTGAAGTGAATAACAATTCAACTATGGGCAGTTCCAGGACAAAGTCCAATTTCAAAGGACCTTATGTTACCCGACCTTATATTACCCTACTCACTGCAATATTGAGCTCAAGAAGCTAAACTAATTCCAAACACATTACATGCTTCATTCCGACCCCTGGGATTGAGGCGGCGGCATTGTATTATTTGAATAAGGAAATTCACTGTCACATACCTCTTGTATATATGACTTTATCCAGCTTGTCCAGGCTTCCCTGCGTTCCATACCAATATCTAAGAGAACATCTTTAATAGGAATCAATAATTGGTCCTCTGGAATTGCAGGATCAGCTTTGATGTTTGATAGAGATCGAAAGAAATTTGTGTAATCCACTTTATCGGAGACCATATTCTTGAGTAGTTCACCAATCAACTTTTTATTGTACTTCGCCAAACCAAGTTTCCTGGTCATGATATCTTGATAATCATCCATGAATTTGTTACCATATCTAAAGAAGTCATCAGATAAACATCAACAACAGCAAAACAGAAAAATAACCGAGCAATCACAGAGACATAACATTTGAGCAAATGGCCATATGCAAGTATCTAAAGATACCTTTCCATGGCATAATCTGCCTCTTTATCACTAAGCAACTCAGCAGTAGATAGAGAAGAGGTAAACTGCGCAATATTCCATAAACCTACATCTGGCTGATTTGCAAAACAGTATCTTCTGCCAGGAAGATCAGTGGTATTTGGTGTGTAACTGGGATCAAAAGAATCTAAAAAGCCAAAGGGACCATAGTCAATAGTGAGTCCTAACACACTCATGTTATCAGTGTTCATGACCCCATGTGTGAAACCAACATCCTGCCACCTGGCAATCATGGACGCAGTCCTCTCAGCAACTTCCACTGCCCATGCTGAAATAATGCACCCAAATCAATTGGAAGTAGGGAAGCAAATTGCCAAAAGTATACATGGACTGGTGCACTTATATTCTTTCTAAATCTTGTGGTCTTAAAGATGACATGTGGAAAGTAAAAAAATTAGAGTTGCGTCAAAAAAGGAAAGAGACATTCTTTATTAAATGGACTAAAAAGAAAAGTAAGACAAACAAATTGAAACGGAGGGAGTATATGAATATGATAAAGAGTGTCACCAAAAATGGAGAAGTTTGAAACACTGATTAGTCCTCAATGAACAACTGCCATTACTCTCCTTGCGCACTCTATATGCAGTCTTTATAAGGAGACTAATTTTTTCATAGGCAAGGGAATCCATAGGTTATCTTCAAGATAGCCTATATATTTACCTGCATACTTGTTTGAAGTTAAATCCACAGCTGAATTGTCTTCCTCGCCTGTGTTAGATGATATGCTTTCACTCCTAGTCATATTCTTCAAATGGGGGAAGTGATGTCTAATGGCATAGTCTGCCAAAGCACGGACGATCTCAAAATCCTTTTTTCCTCTAGAGGCATGCAGTTGATAAGAACCAAAACGCAGAAACGACTGGGCAACTCTGCAGACAATTGCACCAGGTTCATCTTTGGGATTTCCACTGCATGAGACAGAAGACAATAATCAATAGTGGAAAAGAAAATGCACTAGAATGAACAAAGTAACAATTATGTGGAGTATAATTCTAAGACATGAATTACTATGCAGACTCCAAACCTCCCCATAAAGAAGTCTATAGGAAGCTTCTAATCAACTTCATCAAAGTCCTCACAGTTTCATTCTTCCAAAGGCATAGAAGATTTGAAGGCAAAGATGATACACATGATGAAGAGAACACGAAATACAATTCAAGGCTAGCAAGATGATTTCTTGCTGATTTATGCAACTTATCAAACAACATAAAAAATTGTCGCTGAGGAACATACTCATAAAACATATCCCTCATGACATCTTTTCCTGTCGTCACTAGACAAAGTGCTCGTGTTGTTGGGATTCCAAGACCGTGCATTGCTTCACTACAAAGGAATTCTCGGATGCTACTACGAAGCACTGCAAGACCATCAGCAAAACGACTATATGGGGTCTTTCCAGCACCCTTAAGCTGCAGCTCCCACCTTTGTGACTTTGAATTCAAAATTTCTCCAAGAGTTATTGCCCTACCATCCCCTAACTGCCCGGCCCACATGCCAAACTGATGTCCTCCATAATTTTGGGCATAAGGTATCCTGCGGAATCAACTCCAACCTTAGATGTTGTTTCATTACTAAAATTTCAAAGAAAAAGTCGACAAGCTTCAAGAAACTTACGCTCCCACCAATGGTGATGCCCCCGAGAAAATAAGGGGAAAATCAGGCCTCTCAAATCTGAAAGATTAAAGTAAGTCTATGACAATTTCATCAAGCCACAATTAGCGTGGCCATAACATTATCAAGCTTTTAAAAACTCACTCTCTAGGATCCAATTCAAGTAACTCCACCATTGATTCTGACGATGCTACAAGCTGAGGGTTATTAACCGGTACAGAGGGTAACACTTTCGTGTAGCAAGCATGCAACACCTACAAACACAATGTTTGAACAGATAATGACTTGCAAAAGGATTCTATCTTCAGTTACTGACAAGTCAAACTCAATGCAAACTGCATTGCTTATCACATAGGTAACAACTATTTTCCACATTTTTTGCAATCAAGGAATAACTTCTATGGCACATCAGCACGAGTATATCTATCTATTATAAACCTAACTTGTTAGCTAGTTAAGAATAAACAATATTCCCTCCAGTCCAATTTATACTGCACTCTTTCCATGTTGAGACATCTAGACTATTTGACATAATCCCATTTCTACGCGCTGACAACATACATTTACACTTATCAAGTTTCAAACTTCAATGTGAAGCCTTCTGTACCAAAATTACATTTCAACCATTACTCCAATATTTTCTCCCAAGCTCTCACTAATGTAATACTTCTGTTCTAATATACATGACAGTTATATTTTTTGGACTTTTAAGATATTTGACACCATTCTTGCACAACTTTCCAGAATTCAATTTCATTAAGCTATTCAAAAAAATTATTTTGATATGATTAATCCAACTGACTTTTCAATGATTACCTTAATAATTTCTTCCACTACCACTAATACAATATATAAGTCTAATTAACAATTTAACCTCATATTTGGCAAACACAATCAGACAAATAGGATGAATGTAATCCCACAAGTGGGGTCTGGGGAGGGTAAAATGTATGCAGCCTTACCCCAACCTTAATGGGTAGAGAGGTTGCTTCCGACTGACCATCAGCAACCCTCCTCCTTTACCGGGATTGGGACAGGCAATGTGAACCAGCTCACACGGACGGAGGGAGTAGCTCAAGATATTCCAACCAGTTTCTCATGTCTTCAAACAAAAATCCAATCTTGAATATGCAAAACTACTTAAAATTTGAGCTTTTGAGACATCTTCTCTGTCAAATTAACTTTTCGACCAAGATTTTAGTATCTTCTCTCACTATCACTAATACAATAGAGGCATAACACATAAACAAACACTCAAACTTAGTCTCATCTAGCAAGCAAGCACTCCAACTTTAAGAGTGTACATCTAGACACCTCAACTAGATTTCAACTAGCAACCAAATACTCCAACTCGTCTTGACTATATCACGTGTACACCCGATGCTGACATGGACCATAAAATTTGGAAGCCAAGTTTGAGTGTCTATTTATCTATTATGCCTATAATATATAAGTCAAATCAACTACTTTAACACCATAAAGAGTAATATCCCCAATAAAAAAAACACCTTTTACATTCAATCAAATAAAAATTCAATCTTGAATACAAAATCTTTGAAAAATTAAAACACAAACCTCTCTTGGAATACTATCACTTCTGGGGTCGCCAGGTAGTTCACGAACAAAAGAGTTATCCCAATTAAGCTCTTCAAGATTCAATTTAAGCTTAATTTCAACTCCTTCTAAGTTTTGTTTCTTTAAATCATCAGCAACTGAATCAACAGTGGCAGCAGAGTCCATTGAAGCTGCTGTGCTCTGAGAAAACACAAAACGGTGTCGTTTTTGATGAATTGGGAACTGAAAAGGGGTTTTAGGGCATAAAGAGAATCTGGGTCGGAGAAATTTGGCGGTGGAAGAGAGGAAGAAAGCGGTGGTGGAAGAAGAGGTGTGAGAAAGGGAAGCTGAAATGTGGGAAAGCATTTCTTTTTGATAATTTATGGGTTGAATTATTATTACTTGAAGAAGTATAATTATACTTTTTATATTTTTGTTTTTTTTTGGTAATTTATGGGTTCATCTTTTCCCTCTCTTGTTTATAGCAGCGCGGTTCACTAACCTCTTGTTATATGTGGGAAGACTAGAATTACGAAAATCTATTATTTGTAATCTGATTTTATTTGTTATTTTAACGTAAGTAGTATTATCTTTTTTGGAGGTAAAATGTTGTTTTCAATAGACTTTCAAACAACAAATGAATGAGGTTAGTCAATTTTTATATTTGTTGGAATCAGTAACCCTCAACATAAACAGGTATGAGTTTAATTGAAGTAACTACTTATTTAATACTATAATTTTTTTTCTATATTTTAACTTATGTGATGTTATTTGACTTGACACGAGCTTAAGAAAAAAAGAAAGTTTTTTAAAATTTAAGGTCTAAAATAATTTTTGTGTGACTATAAATCTTTGTATGGTATTTAATCTTGTAATCTTAGACATACCATGTCAGACGATTATTTTTTTAAACACACGAAAAGAAAAGGCAAGATAAACAAATTGAAACAAAAAAAGTTCTTTTTATATTAATCAGATTTCAGAAGGACAAATAAGTAATTCCATCCGTTTAATGCCACCATAAGAATTTCGAGATTAATGTTCTAAATTTGAATGTAAATTCCAACATAAAAGTTTTAAGCTTTTTAATTAATATTTTTTAATCAAACTCTCGAAATTCTAATTGTGTTGGTAAACGTAACCAAGGAGTATTAGAAATAGTGAAATATAAAGCTTACGTAAGAGACATGATGCAAGTCTTTTCACATTCAAATTCAAATATCCTATTAGCCAATATATTACTAGTAGTACTAATAATTAGCCTGTTCACCTTCACATTTCTCAATGCAAGTAAAGTAAAGTAAAGTAAAGTAAAGCCCCTTCGTTTCACTATTTCAACTTCCATAGAAGACGAAGAGAGTGTAAAGCCATGAGTCCAACAACTAGAGCTAAGAAAATTAAACTAGAAGAAGATAAAGAATTAAGTAGAATAAATGATTTGTCACAAAGGCTAAAAAATCTTGAAGCTTTTAATGAGATCAATGACTTTACTTATCAACCTGATTCACTTCGTCGTAGTGTTCGATTGCAATACTCTCTTATTAGAACCATTGTTGATGGTACTTGGATTCTATTTTATTTTCACTTTTAATGTCATTGATTTTGCTACAATTTTTATTTTTTATGATTTTTTTTTGGTTTTTGGGGTTTTCTTGAAATGCAGAGACAAGATGTGAACTTGGAGCTGCAGGATCAAATAAGTTCAACATTGTGTTGAATAGTGTTCATGACTTGTATCTCAATGGTATATTTTATTAGCTTTCTTATATATGTGTGTGAACGGGACCTTTGGCGTAACTGGTAAAGTTGTTGCTATGTGAGTTATGAGTTTGAGGGACTGACCTTTTATATATGTGTGTGTATTCATGTACTTTTGACGTCCTAATTTATGTGATGCACTTTGATTCGGACATGAAGTTTAAGAAAGAAAGATTTTTTTTCTTAGAACTTTTGGTTTAGGAACAAGCCATTGATATTTAGAAGTTTAAAGTTAAATTCTTTCTAACCTATATTGAAAGAGGTTGGTTTTCTTGAGACAAAGTAAAAAAAGAACATGCATCATGTGAATTATGACAGAGGGAACAAAAGTGGTCTTTTATGTGTTTGGATACCTCCTCTTTGCTTCTTTCTTGTGGCATAATTTAGAAAGGGGTATCACCTGACATTGCTTTGCGAAAAGTGTTTTTCCTTGTATGTATATGTAAAGAACAATGCGGATATATGAAATTGGTGATCTCGTCTCATTTTCATTATCCTACTCTCGATGTTGTTCCAAAATAGACTACAATTTCTTTTCTTCGATAAGTTTCAATTTTTGGTTTGTTGCTTGAAGTACACTCTCCAAGGTGTGACCTGTCCATCAAATCTTGCACCAACGGAACCGGATATTTGTTCTTCGCAGTTGCTTTGTTCAACGCCTTGTAGTCTACACACATCCTCATCGTCCCATCCTGTTTCTTTTGAAATAAAACAGGTGCACCATAGGGAGCTTTAGATGGTTGAATTAGTCCAGCATCTAACAATTCGTTTAACTGTTTACTGAACTTTACTCTTGACTCGCTAAGCTATAAATGTGATTTCATAATGTGTTATCTCAATATCAATGACCACGTGAAATTGCTGCAACAAATTGTTATGTATTTTCCCCTGCTTTTCTCTCTTGGTGTACTTTATAATATATGGTTTTCCAGTTAAGAGGCCAAGAGAGCAAGTGGCGGATGCAGAGGCCTTGCTCGGACTTACCAATACTGTTGTGGAATCTCTCCAATTACGTCCCAATTGTAGTATCTCACCTTCTATATTCATCTCTTGGTTGCTTCAAGTCTATAGTTTACGAAAAGGACGTTCAAAGAATGCAATGGAACATTTCATCATTGGGAAGTCACTAAAAACTGTGAATTGGGAAAAGATTGGAGCTGATGCTTCACTCGTGTTTATGGAAGGCAAAGGTTGCAAGACAATGTAAGATTTTCATTTCTTTAATAGTGAATTTGAAGAGAACAAAGAAAAATAATGTAATTATGTTTAATCTGTTGAGTGCTTTCGGCTCGTTCTCAGGCTTGGAGTTCTGAAAACTGAATTTAAGCCAAGGAATCAGCTTGTAGTTTATCATTCTTATCCAAAAGAGATTGTGGTTTACAGGAGATTGCCTCTGAGAAAGGTCTACCTTACTCGGCCAAAATTGGTATGGTCATTTCCCCTATGCAATCTTTTGAGATTGCAGCTTTCATATGCATTTTAAAGAAAACTAAAGCCGAGGCCATCGACTGTGTTTGCCACTCTTTTTACGTTGTTTGGTTGATGAATGATCTTCCATTTTCCGAGTCTTTTTGATAGGTTGCTGGTGAAACTGTCGAGGACAAACCTGATGTTAGCAAGAATATGTCAAACATATCGGAGCTCTTAAAGGAGAAGAAAAGTGTCATGCTTGACGAACTCTTTCTAATGAGAAATTCCTTTGCTCATACTGTCGAGAATATGTTTGCACTTTCTTTTTTAGTACACGATGGGCAGGCTTCAATCTCCGCTGATGAAACTGGTTCTCGTTTCGCTTGCAAGATAGGTAAATTCACTCTGCCATTCTGGATGAGAAATTCTACTATGACATTAAAACTAAAAGCATATCACGAGTTATTTCACGTATATGATCATTGAACTTTTATTCTATCTGTTCGCTTGTACCTTTCCGCTTTTATTCCTTTCTGAATTGTAATATGATGAATCACTTCTCCAGTTCCGCGGAGCATTACACATCGTGGAGCTGTACGCCACCAGTTTATCTTGAGATATGATTACAATGATTGGAAGGTATCGTATCATTTTTTGTTGAACTGTCTTTCCTTCACTTGGATGTTGTATGCTGAGCATGTTTAACTGCGCACAGATGATGCAAACTTTAGTGCCAGAAGGAGCAGAGCTAACGCCAAATAGGGAATGAACACCGATATGCTTCACCTCTAACTATATGACTGAAATGAACAACTGCTATGGAGTAGATGTCCCAAGCTGTCGTTTTGTGCAATATCTGGCTGTGAGGTGAAGCGATACATGAAATGATCTGCACATGAAGTAGGTAAAATGGCGTGTTTTTGTATATTATCAGCTCTGGAAACTGGTCAATATATCTTTTGGGTAAATAGTATGTTTACATGTATAAGTACTAAGCTGATCCATCTCTCTTTTGGGAAAATGCCCTGTTTATAAGTAATCATTTTAAGCTGTGCTAGCTGATATATTACTATAAGTTCTGTAAGGTGATATGCCTGTTAATTTCGATAGTCTTTCATGACTGAATTCTCCTAGAAAAATACTTGGTAACCTTGAGAAATTAACGCTAACGGGCACTCAAAGGTTTGGCCTAGCGGTCAATGATGTAGGTTGAGAATCATGAGATTTTAGGATTTGCTCAAACTCTATTAATTAAGATATATTCTGCTTCGAGAATTGAGCAATATACTTCATACCCTACAATGTAACAAAATAAACATTTTTTTCTCCAACGTACATATCCATTTCTTGATCATATTGTATATTTCTCGATAAGCAAACCGATCAGATAAAATTCTACGTCTTCATGAGCTAATCTTAGAGAGATGAGAAAATTGGAACAGTTGCTAAGGTAGCTCCAGCATTAACAATGAAAACATTGCTAGATACATATTCTGAGGAATCATGGATTAAATACCTAACGACTGATGTTAAAGCTGGATCTATCATTCCAAGAGTTCTTAGACTTATTGGAATGGTTCTTAAAGTAACATTATTGAACCATTCTTTTTCCACAAGACTCTTTGTTATCGCAGAGTTGAAAATTCCTGGTGATATTGAGTTCACTCTGATATTTTCTACTCCCAATTCAAGTGCCATAATCTGCCATTCAATTATTAATTATGTTACCATAACATCGAAGAAAAAAAAAGTAGACAAAGATACTAATTAGCTAGCTACCTTAGTGACCATGTTAAGAGCAATCTTTGAAGAATGAACCTGTCCAAATTATTAATCTCATGGCATAGAGATGTCAGCCTGTCAACACGACGGACTGTAACAATGATCCTGCAGCCGGCTTTCGCCAAGTCAAGACAGAACTCTAGCCCAATTCCTGATGACGCCCCTGTCACCATCACTACTTTTCCACTCAGGTCCTTCCATGGCTCCATTTTACTTAGGTATGTATGGAGCTAGTATAATGTGAGAATGCAGAGATTTATAACAGTTTGAATTAAAAGGAGAATAAATTCATATAAAAAAGGACTTTACTTTTTTGAATAAACAGAATATTGCATGTGGGATATAAGGATAAGACAACTGAACAAAGTTATACTAATAATGAAAAAAATATGGAATCTAAAGTACATGAATAATAGTGCATGTGGTGGCATCAAGAAGGCCATCCTTCCTGCTTTCAACGATCTCTCATTCGCTCGTTCGGTATCTGTATGGATACATTAGGTTGAATCCATAAGGATGAACATCCTAGTGTTGCTGATGGAAGATTATTGTAAGCTTAATGTTATCATTTTCCCCCCTTATGATAGTGGTATCTGAGCTAGCGTATATGCACCTCAACTAATTCCACAGGGTACCTGCTACCTCCCACTAGTACAAGTAACCAAGTAATTTTGTACATCACGGCTTGGGCAAATGAGAAGGAATCACCTCTGGAATATGAACTTGAGACCTCATGGTAGCTTAATGTAATCACTATGGAAGGCTTTAGATGAAACCTAAAGCATGGACAATACAGCTGATGCTTCACTCGTGTTTATGAAAGGCAAAGGTTGCAACACAATGTAAGATTTTCATTCATATAAAACATAGAAGAAGAGAACAAAGAAAATGTAATTTTGTTTAATTTGGTGATTGCTTTCGGCTCGTTCTCAGATTGCAGTTTCCTTAATATAATTTCCTTGTATGTTTTCATATTTTTATTCCTGTGTCTATTATAATATGCTTGAAATTACTAAAACGGATTAAAGTGTAGTTACTAATCTTGTTGTTTTTTCATTAATGGATGTGAAAAGAGCTAAAACGACAATTAAAATGGGACAAAGGGAGTAATGCCTATAGAAGTATTTATGATGTCTTGAACCATACTCACTCTTCCGTGCCACATTATGATTTATCCGAGTGGGATTGGCTAAGAGGAGCTCTAGCAACAGTAGACAGAGACTTTGGTATACTAAATAAGGTCTTCCACCACATTCCGGATACTCACGTTTTGCATCATCTATTCTCAACGATTCCACATTACCACGGACTCGAGGCAACCAAAGCTATCAAGCCAGTACTAGGAAAATACTACCAATTTGATAGTACCCCTGTTTATAAGGCATTATGGAGGGATTATAAGGAGTGCATATATGTGGAAAAGGATGAAAGATCTAAAGATAGAGGTATTTTTTGGTATAAAAACAAGATGAATTAAAAATCTATTTGGTTAAATGTTAAGCATGAGTCACAATAAGTATTTTGAATTTAGGTGTTGTTTCCTATCATTTTATTATGTATCGTTTTCATAACGTATTATATTTGTACTACATAATGTGGTTGACATACAGTGTTTTGATAGACCATATTATTTATTTATTGTCCTTGAATCCCCCTTAAATTGAATTGATCTTTTAGTTAGTCAAAAGGTGCAGAATGCACAATTTTAGTTGTTCAACAGTTCATACAAGGCATACACAATAAAAACTTTCTTCAGTACTTGACCTTTGAGTCAGTTCTGTGAGATGACGAATTTTTAATTCTTAGTCTCTCACATCGCAATCAAATAATAAGAGTCGATTTCTCTGGGCCCAATAACTAGTTGTGTGACATCCGTGTAGGTATTAACATTGGGCTGAGACTAGTTCATAACAGTATCAGAGCGAACCAGACCCACTGATTCTTGTTACAGTATTTCGTAATGTTGAAACATCTATGTTATGTTATCCACACTCTAGTTTCATGTCCTGATCGAGTGTGTGTGGGAATATGAAGTCCCACGCTCATTGAGGGAATGTGTTGTGGTCTCCTAACAAGGTTTTGTTAAGTGCAAATTTAATGTTATCTTCAATATAATCATGATTATAAAGATCAAAAGATATTGTATTACCTTTTTTTGTGTGTGTGTTTGGTTTAATATGACCCATAGGGCCGATTTTATTAATTATGCATAGCAAGAAAACATTTCAACATTGTCTGGCTGGCCCAGCAGTGGCCAACCACCAAAATCTAATCAATAAACAATGTAATTCAAAATTGGACAAGTCCAAAAATATCTCAAATCTGCTGAAATATCCCTCTAATGTATGGTTGTCTTCAGCTAGGAAGCTCAAACGTCGATGGTGTGATTTCCGTGGCTGGACAAGTTCTCCATGACTCCTGCTACTTCTTTGGTAAGTATCCTTCAAACTTACATCTAGTGTTGTTAAGCATCTCAAACCCAAATCTGATTTAATTGAGTAACACTAATGAATCGATTTCTGAGACTCACTTGAGTTACTCCTTCTGTAGCACAGTGTGCTAAGGCTTCCCTAATTGCAACGGCTTCCGCTTCTAAGTTAGTGTCCTCTTGTGCTTAGATATTGTATTACAAAATTTCAAGTTCAAACAAAATCTTGAATTTCCACAAGAATGCAATATTGTGAATCATATGTTATGTTTTAATTAATAAACAACAGTATGGGGACTCTACAAATGAAACAACTAGACAAAGTTATAATAATGTCAAATTTATTGAGGATATAGACAGGATGGGAAAAGATGACTTAGTAATTATTTCATGACAGATATGTAACAAATATGGAAATCTGTACCTACTTTCTTCAATAAACTCTAGACTTGTCAATTTTGTAAAAAAGTATTTTCCTAAAGAAAACTTCTATTTGATATCAAGTTGTTGAAGTAGTTGTTTTATTTCTGATGAAAGTTTTCCGATTGAAAAAGCAGGACAACGATATGTCGTCTGATAAAACAGAACAAAAGAAAAATCGAGTGTCATTTTCAAAGCCTCCTTTTACAATTGCCGATATCAAGAAGGTCATTCCTCCTCACTGCTTTCAACGATCTCTTGTTCGTTCCTTCTCATATCTTGTTCAAGATCTCATGCTTGTCTCCGTCTTTTATTATATTGCCACCACTTACTTCCACCTCCTTACGTCTCCGTGTTGTTACCTAGCATGGCCTATTTACTGGATCGCTCAAGGTTGTGTTTTAACTGGAATATGGATGATTGGTCATGAATTAGGCCACCAGTGATTACCCGTGGATAAATGACACTATTGGTCTTATCCTCCACTCTTCACTTTTAACACCATACTTCTCATGGAAATATACTCATCGTCGTCACCACTACAACACTAGTTCCCTTGAGTATGATGAAGTGTATGTGCCAAGGCTAAAATCCCAAGTAACGTGCCTCACCAAGTATTTGAACAAAAATCCACTAGGACGAGTATTCGGACTTTCCACCACCCTCAATCTTGGGTGACCTTTGTACTTGGCCTTCAATGCCTCTGGCAGACCTTATCCTCGCTTTGCAAGTCACTATCATCCACATGGACCGAGTTATTATGATCACGAGAGGCTACAAATCTATATTTCACATGCAGGTGTGATTGCAACTACTTATGTGTTGTATCGCATTGCTTTGGCACAAGGGCTAACTTGGCTTGTATGTATCTATGGAGTGCCCCTCCAAATTATGAACATCTTCATAGTGTTAATCACTCTCTTGAACCATACTCACTCTTCCGTGCCACATTATGATTCATCAGAGTGGGATTGGCTAAGAGGAGCTCTAGCTACGGTAGACAGAGACTTTGGTGTACTAAATAAGGTCTTCCATCACATTCCAGATACTCACGTTTTGCATCATCTATTCTCAACGATTCCACATTACCACGGACTCAAGGCAACCAGAGCTATCAAGCCATTACTAGGAGAATACTACCAATTTGATAGTACTCCTTTTTATAAGGCATTATGGAGGGATTATAAGGAGTGCATCTATGTAGAAAAGGATGAAAGAGAGGTATTTTTTGGTATAAAAACGAGATGAATTTAAAATCGATACTGATAACATAAGTCACAATAAGTATTTTGAACTGAGGTCTCTTTATAGTTTGTTAGGATTGTTGTTTCCTATCATTCTATTATGTATTTGTTTTCATACCGTATTGTATTTGTACTACATTATGTGATTGAAATACAATGTTTTGAGTGAACGTTTGAAAAATCAACTTGAAGTATATTAAGAGGATCAGCAGGCTTGCTCAATAATGTAGGATCATGAGTAAATAGCATCATTTTATGTATGGGGTTATTAAAGTTTTAATAATGAAGGAATCTAAGCCACATGGAGCCATCAAGAATACATATGGCCTCTTTGGTTTACTACTAGTATATACGAATTTATTTTCAGATCTAATCAACCTCCAAATTAAGGATGCAAGGGGAAATTTTTTCCATACTTAATTAGAGGTCTCGAGTTTGAGCTATGGGAATAGAGAAATCCTTGATAAGGAACGCTTCTAAGTTAAATGGATGGTAGTGAGCCTGGGAATCTAGACTAGTCAAAACCGAGTTCCGAATATCAGATGGTAAATTAGA
Source organism: Solanum gracilifrons (assembly GCA_029582605.1). NCBI lineage: Eukaryota > Viridiplantae > Streptophyta > Magnoliopsida > Solanales > Solanaceae > Solanum > Solanum gracilifrons. Next base: position 35,492 of record JAJOOH010016928.1, read on the forward strand.
AAAGAAAAAATAGTTGGCCAGACCTATTTTTCTATAAAGAAGAGAGAACTCTCTCACTTTCAGGTAAGGCTAAAAGGTGTCTTTTGAACTTTTGAGGTATTTCCCTTTTTACCAAGAACTCTCATTTTCTTGTTCTATTTACTATTTTTCGACTTGCAGACTCAGGATTGAAGACAAAAATGGGAGGTGGTGGCAATATGTTTGCTCCAACAGCTAAAACAGAAGAAAAGAAAAATCCTCTGGAAAGAGTGCCAAGTTCAAAGCCCCCTTTTACAGTTGGTGATATCAAGAAGGCTATCCCTCCTCACTGCTTTCAACGATCTCTCATTCGCTCATTCTCCTATCTTGTTCAAGATCTCATGCTTGTCTCCGTCTTTTATTATATTGCCTCCTCTTACTTTCACCTCCTTCCATCCCCGTATTATTACCTAGCGTGGCCTATTTACTGGATTTTTCAAGGTTGTGTTTGCACCGGAGTATGGGTCATTGCCCATGAATGTGGACATCAGGCCTTTAGTGATTAACAGTGGATAAATGACACTGTCGGTTTTATCTTCCACTCTGCACTTTTAACACCATACTTCTCATGGAAATATAGTCATCGTCGTCATCACTCCAACACAAATTCCCTTGAGCATGATGAAAATCATGTGCCAAAGGTTAAAACGAAACTTAGATGGTACACCAAATTATACGTGAGTAATCCACTAGGACGATTACTCATACTTGCCTTCACCCTCACTGCTGGCTTGCCTTTGTACTATGCCATCAACGTAGCTGGTAGACCTTATGATCGCTTTACAAGTCATTATGATCCATATAGCCCTATTTACAATGATCGTGAAAGACTACAAATCTACATTTCAGATGCAGGTATAATTGCAACTATTTATGTATTGTATCGCGTTGCTCTGACACAAGGGCTAACTTGGGTTGTATGCATCTATGGGGTGCCTCTCCTAATTGTGCATCTATGGGGTGCCCCTCCTATATATAGTTGTATATATTATAACTATATATAATAGTAAACCAAAATTGATTTGATTGGTGCAGATTTAAGGATTGAAGAGTACAAATGGGAGCTGGTGGAAATATGTCTACTCCAACAACTAAAAATGAAAAAAAGAAAAGTCATCTCGAAAGAGTTCCATCTTCAAAGCCCCCTTTTACACTTGGCCATGTCAAGAAGGCCATTCCACCTCACTGCTTTCAACGATCTCTAATTCGCTCCTTCTCTTATCTTATTAAAGATCTCATACTTGTCTCCATCTTCTATTATATTGCCAACAATTACTTCCACCTCCTTCCATCCCCATTAACTTACCTTGCGTGGCCTGCTTATTGGATCGCGCAAGGTTGTGTTTCCACTGGAATATGGGTCATTGGACATGAATGTGGTCATCATGGCTTTAGTGATTACCAATGGGTAGATGACACTGTTGGTCTTATCTTCCACTCTGCACTTTTAACACCATACTTTGCATGGAAACATAGTCATCGTCGTCATCATGCCAACACTGGTTCCCTTGAGAATGATGAAGTTTACATACCTAGGTTTAAATCTAAACTAAGATGGTACTATAAATACTTGAACAATCCATTAGGACGAGTATTCGTACTTGCCTTCACCCTCACTTTTGCCTGGCCTTTATACTTGATGTTCAATATCTCAGGCAAAAAGTATGAACGTTTTACATGTCACTACGATCCAAATAGCCCATTATATTCTAGCAGCGAGAGAATGCAAATCTACATTTCAGATGCAGGTCTTATGTATTATACCGCCTTGCTATGACACAAGGGGTAACTTGGGTTCTATGCATCTATGGAGTGCCTCTCCTAATTGTGAATGGATTTATAGTGCTGATCACTCTTATGCACCACACTCATGCTTCATTGCCACATTATGATTCATCGGAGTGGGATTATCTAAGAGGAGCTTTAGCTACGGTAGATAGAGACTATGGTATACTAAATAAGGTGTTCCACAATGTTACAGATACTCATGTTTTGCATCATATATTCTCATACATATCACATTACCATGCAATGGAGGCGACCAACGCGATTAAGCCGTTGCTAGGAGAATACTACCAAGTTGATGATACCCCAATTATAAAGGCAATGTGGAGGGATACCAAGGAGTGTATCTATGTGGAAAAAGACGAAGGATCTCAAGGTAGAGGTGTTTATTGGTATAAAAACAAGCTTTGAATAATGCCAAGAAGCATTCATTCAGAATTGTTAAATGTTTACCTATTTTGAATTGGGTGTTTTTGTTGTATTTTATTGTTAATGTCACTAATATGTATTGTTAAATCCGTCATTATGCAATAAAATAAATATATACTTATATGTAACAATCATTTTGGTGTGAATGAGTACTAATACTTCCTAATATGAAAATAATTGCTGGTTGAAATTAATTATATATTTTTTTTAAAAAAAAAACACAAATTTCCGATGATTTCGAGGGAGACAGTCAGAAATCTCATATTTCTGACCATGCATGCCTACGTCATAAGTGTACTAATTACTTCTTAAATAATTATATCATTATCTATCTATAGTACTATTAGTCAAAATGTGTGGGTTAATTAAAATATATAAATTAAGTTGTAATTAGAACAAATCCATATTGACGTATTTCATGATTTATTATTAGGAAAATTCAACCACATGATTGTACTATTTTCATTTAAAATGATCACAATCATATTTTTAACGAATTCTAATAAAAAAAAGTTTATTGTGTTAATTACTTCTTCATATTATGAGTCATCTTAAGTAGTGAAAATTTTAACTCACATACTCAATTCATCGAAGATTATATATATATATATATATATATATATATATATAGCTGCTTTTGTTTACTACTAGCGTATACTAATTTATTTTCAGATCTATATCTACTATTTTCATTTAACGAATAAATTTGGCTAGCTAAGTCGACCACCAAAAGGGTTGTAATCAAATAAATTTGCTTACATTCATTTCTTGATAGAAAATGTTAAATAAATAATGAACCTGCACCGCAAGAATCTGGACTAGTCAAACCAATAATTAAGTTCTGAATACCATATGGTTATTCCTTTTTTAAAAAGAGTTGGCCAGACCTCTTGTTCTCTATTTTTTCTATAAAGAAGAGAGAACTCTCTAAGCATTTAGGTAAGGCTAAAATAAGGTATCTTTGAAACTTCTCTATTTTTACCAAAAATATCTCTTTCTTGTTCTATTTACAAATTAATTACTAGTATTATTTTTTTACAAACTCTCAACGGATTCTTCGCACGTTGATAGGATTGAAGAACAAAAAAACTGGGAGGCAGTGGTAATATGTCTACTCCAACAACTAAGACTGAACAAAAGAAAAATCCTCTCGAAAGAGTACCAATTTCAAAGCCCCCTTTTACAATTGGTGATATCAAGAAGGTATTGTTTTCAACCATCACTCGTTCGCTCCTTCTCCTATCTTGTTCAAGATCTCATGCTTGTCTCCATCTCTTATTATATTGCCTCCACTTACTTCCACATCCTTCCATCCATGCTAGCATGGCCTATTTACTGGATCGTTGTAGGTTGTGTTTGCACCGGAATATGGTTCATTGCCCATGAATGTAGCCACAATGCCTTCAGTAAATACAAGTGGATAAATGACACTATCGGTTTTATCCTCCACTCTACTCTTTTAACACCATACTTTTCATGGAAATATAGTCATCGTCGTCACCACTCCAACACTAATTCCCTTGAGTATGATGAAAATCATGTACCCAAGGTTAAAACCAAACTAAGATGGTAATTGGTACACCAAAATATACGTGAATAATCCACTAGGACGATTATTCATATATACTTGCCTTCACTCTCACTATTGGCTTACCTTTGTACTATGCCATCAATGTAACCGGTAGACCTTATGATCGTTTTACAAGTCATTATTATCCATATTATAGCCCTATTTACAATAACCGTGAGAGACTACAAATTTACATCTCAGATGTAGGTGTGGTTGCAACTTTTTATGTATTGTATCGCGTTGCTCTAACACAAGGGCTAACATTGGTGATATGCATCTATGGAGTGCCCCTCCTAATTGTGAATGGCTTTGTAGTGTTAATAACTTTGTTACACCACACTCACCCTTCATTGCCACATTATGATTCATCAGAGTGGGATTGGCTAAGAGGAGCTCTAGCTACGGTAGATAGAGACTATGGTGTGTTAAATAAGGTGTTCCATAATATTACAGATACACATGTTTTGCATCATTTATTCTCAAACACACCACATTATCATGCAATGGAGGCATCTAAAGCTATGAGGCCATTACTTGGAGAATACTATCAATTTGATGGAACTCCATTTTACAAAGCAATATGGAGGGATTTCGAGTGCATTTACGTCGAGAAAGATGAATCATCTCTGGACAAGGGTATTTTTTGGTATAAAAACAACTTCTGACCTAAGTACGTACGTTGTATTATATTGTACGTGGTAATAAGTATTTTCGATTGTATACGTTTTCATAATTAAAATAATGTATTTGTATTGTTACGTCTTTTATGGAAATACATTGTCAAGAATCGCAACATCTACAAGCTAAGTACTAGTTGAGCTAGTCCTAACTAATAGAGTTTTAAGTTTCACTAAATTTCTCTTTTGTTATAGTAAATTATGAATATAGCAGTATTTTTAAATATAATGTAGAAGTATTTCATCAGACAACCTGGATAAAAGCTTTAACAATGACAAAACAGGCAATAACTTTATAAGGTCATAATTCTAACGTTTAATTTCTAATATATTGTAGTATGATTATGTTAGAAAAAATTGGGAGGATATGTGGACGGATTAAAATGAATTGAGTCGTGAATTATTGATCTATTCAAAAGTTACTTAGAATAAAATTGAACAAAATACAGGTCATAACCTAATCTACCCAACTCTTACTAAATAGGACTTGTTTTATTATAATTTTTTAATACTATATGAAATTATTAAGTAAATTTTATTATTATGCATAGATCTAATTGGAATCTAAAGGTCACAATTATCAGGGGTCCAGACACCGACCATGGAAACAACAACGTGACTGTCTGGGGTTTATAAAATATTGCTAATAATTATTTACATAATAAAACAAGATTCTAATGGATAAAGTTTTAATAATGATGAAACATGAAACTGGAATCTAATACTAGGAAGAAAAAACATTCACCGACAATACTAGGAATATATATAAATTTTGTCCCCAGATCAATAAAATGACAAAGGCTATATGTATGGTTATTTCTCCTAATCCTATTACTTGGATCAATAATTGTATATGGTCATGATCCAAATTAAATGATTGAAATTACCTACCAGTAATTAGTACGTATTTACTAATGATTTGGCTTATTTTATTCATTCAATAGTTGCACATCTTGACAAACTAACCATGAGATAGTTATTTAAGGAAATTAGCAAAACAGATTTGACTAATGGCCTCATTACTAAGAATCAGATACGACAAAGTTATTTAATTAATATATATCGTCGATTACAGATCTAGAGAGGTGCTTGTATTTTTGTATATTGGACTAGTTACATGGAATGGTCCAAATAAACACACAATTTATAGTGCATGAAGTAGTCAATTAAGCACATGGCCTCTTAATTTTTTGTTCAATACTACGTTAACAATTTTGTCAAAATTAAATCTAGTGTACTAATAATTCTATCCCTTGTGTATAGTTGGTTTATTTATAAAATGTGTGAATTAATAATTATAGGATTATAAATCAAGTTGTAATTAGAACAAATTATTGATGTATTTCAAGATCTATAATTAGGAAAATTCAACCACATGATTGTATTTAAACTAATTACAATAATCACAAGTATATTATATTGTGTACATGTTTACTTTTTTAATATTTTGAACTGTTATGAAAATTTTGATTCTGTCACTGCATAATATAATTTGATACAAGTTGTTGTTAAGGATTTACGGTTCACGAGGTACGATAGTGCTAATTAGGCTGGCCAACTTAGATTCTTGAACTCTGCATATATGACTCTCTCACTATTGCATTATTTCAGCATAATAATTAAATTGAACAATGGAGCCATGGAAAGACCTGACTGGGAAAGTAGTGATGGTGACAGAGGCCTCCTCGGGAATCGGGCTAGAGTTCTGTCTCGACTTAGCAAAAGCCGGTTGCAGGATCATTGCTGCAGCCCGTCGTGTTGACAGGCCCCGGCCCGGCATGCATTCGCCCTGAGCTTGATGTCATGGCTAATGCATGGTGCTACTATTGAGGCCGCGGTAAAAATAGCTTGGGACGCCTTTGGACGTATCGATGTCTTGGTTAACAATGCCGGTGTTAGAGGTAATATAATTGAACATAGCATTGCTAACTAACGTACATATATGTTGATTTATAATATGAAATCCTGTTTCCGCTACTGATAATAGAAAATTGGAGCTCTTCACTCAAATTGTCAGAGGAAGAGTGGGAACATACCTTTAGGACAAATCTAAAGAGGGGCATGGTTAGTGTCAAAATATGTTTGTAGACATATGGGCGATGCTAAACAAGGCGGAGGATCTGTTATTAATATAACTGCTCTAAATCGAGTAATAACAGCAGGGACTCTTGCTTACGCTTCTTCAAAGATGGCTCTTGACATGGTCACTAAGGTACGTTAATTAATTTAGATCTAGACTTAAAGATGAATGTACGTTGCGATGACTTGTTATTATCTCACTTCCACATAGATATTTCACTATGCGTGTTGAGTCAGTATTTTGAGTTTATAGATTATGATAAATCTACTTGATCATAATGGCTCTTGAATTAGGAGTAGACAAGATCAGAGTGAACTCAATATCACCAGGAATATTCAAATCTGAGATAACAGAGAGCCTTTTACAACAAAAATGGTTACATAAATTTCTTTATAAAACCCTCCCTCAGAGATATATTGGAACAACAGATCCAGCTTTAACATCAGTAATTCGATATTTGATTCATGATTCTTCTGAATATGTAACGGGAAATATCTTCATTGTAGATGGTGGAGGTACCTTACCAGGTGTTCCCATTTTCTCATCATTGTAAAAGATGAAGTAATAACTTAGTACTTTACAATCCACGCCAATAAGGTGAAAGTTCAGATACTAAGATTTTCTCATTTTTCTCATTGTATTAGTCGTATTATTGTTCAATTCTCCAAGTGAACGAAATGTATGTCAAATTTTATTTTCTCATCAATTTTTCCTTGATAGCAGGGGTATTATATATCATGACAATGGTTTATTTCGCAATCACATCAGTGAAAAGTCCTTGAGTACATCAAAAGATTTTTGTACATAAAATGTTACTACAAGGCACTTTATAAGCTAAAAATTTGGATATGCTTTGTGAGTGGTTTGCAAGCATTCATCACGTAGGTAAATAAGCTAATTACATTAAATTTATTATATGAAATTAGTTTATGCATAATATACATCGATAGAAATTTAAACTTGATCTCAATTGGTAGGTTAGGTCTTTAATTTTAAGAGTGTATATGTATGTGGTCATCAACTCATCGTGTATCAACTGAACACTTCAACTTCTTCTCACTCTGACTCATGAACATCCGACGCCAACATGACACATAAATAATATTTTTTTCCCAAGTGAAATCTCCTAATATATGAAAGTGTGAAAAAGTGTTTTCGATCTCAACACACATATTTAATATATTCGGAGCTATTAGAGTAGGATCCATTTTTGGGGAAATATGAATCGAAGGAATAACAAGAATATTTCTAGTAGAACATTTTTCACAATCCCTGGAGAGATAGTTCACTAATAGATCGAGGGATAAGTCATTCGACTCATTCACATCTAGATCATGAATGTTTAATTAGAATCTATATTATGCAAGGAGATATTGCTTTTGCTAATTCGAATTGAAAGGTGATATAAAATTGGTCTATTTCCGGCTTCATATTTAGGAAGTGTACTCTAAATGATCATTTAAATTTGTAAGTTGAAGCGTTCTACTAATACAATGGAAATGAGTTGAGTTTATCTAAATGTGCACCCTCAAAATTAAAATATTTACTCGTCAGCTGAGATAAAATTGGAATGTATGTTTACCTATTATAATTTAAATAGTAAACTATATAAATGATGAGTACCTAAAGAAAATTGCAAATAGCTTAAGGAGTATTATTTTTTTCCATCTACATGATACCTAATGTTTTAATAATACATGTACTATTGCTTATATATATGTTTGTTATTATTATTATCGAATACAATGTACCTAATGTACTAGGGAATAAAATAGCAAGCAAATACTATTTTATTAAGGTATAAACTTAATATCAATCCTATATTCAACTATAGTACACTATACCAAATGACCCTTATTATACATCCAAAAGTACAAGGTATAGGTATTAACTATTGCAACTAGACAACGAGGAAGTAATATTTTGATTCATAACTAAAGTTTGATATTGAAACTTCTTCATTGACCAACTAGACACTTTAACTTGACGTAATTATATCTCGTGGATTTCTAACATTGACATTACTAGATATTTGTCTTTTAATAATTGTCGGCCTAGACAATTAAACAATGAAGTAGTTGTGCAATATAGATTTGTTCAAATCACAACTTGATGTATAATCTTTTAATTTGCCCACACATTTTGACTAAGTACTATAGATAGACAAGGATATAATTCTTTAAGAAGTAATTTGTACATTTATGTAGTTCCAGTTTGGACTAAATTGTTAGCGTAGTAGAACGAAATTCAGAGGCCATGTGCTAAATATAAATGACTACTTCATGCACTATTGATTAAAAATTGAATTATTTGACTCTGATACGTAGAAAATACACCTTCCTGCAATTATATGTAGCTCAATTGATTGACTACCTGAAATTTCATTTTATCAATAAGGGTTCAATTCTCCATCTTATAATCCCCTCCAACATGATATATATA